>JAIPRM010003526.1:0-25828 GCA_025469315.1 Stegophylla sp. TES_Ste_2020
CGTTCAGAATCGTTTTACTGAAGAAATGATTTATCGTTTCTTTAAAATTTAATACGCCCGTCAAGAGAATACCACCCGTCGTGCGAAGTACACCCATCGTGCGAAGTATGTCCGGCTTTTTAATTTTCTCACTCAATTTAAATATGTTTGGACACTTACAATTACAATACTTTTCAATTTGTATTTTAAGCAATTTTTAGGTCATTAAAGCATTTTTTTGAGGTCAATTTTGGTACTTTTTTAGGTCATCAACATCATATCTCTAGTAATAATAATGATAACGTGACGTCCCGGACCAAAGTGGGCGATATCGCCTGGGGGTACTAGAAATTTCCTATGAGGACAAAGAGAGCAGTGGTGTTCCCATAGGGTATACTCCATATTATACGCCGTATACTCTCATGACTTTTTTGAAAAATCAAAAAGGGGGGGTTACACATAAGAAAAAATTTGGAGGGAGGTGCAGCGTATACTTTCAACAAATTTGATAAGAACATCACTAAAAGAGAGTAACAAGCTTAATCGAGGGCCAGTATATAAGAGAGGACAGAGAGGTACAACAATATGTTGTGGTACAAATATATAATTAAATTATTTTATCATTTTACAAACATATAAATACGTATGCTTAACAATAAACATACACACATTATATGATTTATTACTTTTATCTTATCGGAATTTATTGTGATATCGCGATTTTTGACCTCGTTGTGTTGTTTTGTACACACCAAAAAAAAATGGTCATTTTAAACAATGAATTAGTGAAGAGGGGACGGTGTGAGGTTTTAAAATACCAAAAAGGGGAGTCTAGTCAAAAAAAAAAAAAACTTTAGGAAACTCTGATTTAAAGATATATATATATAAATATTTATCTAATATTATAATAAAATATTGGCCACAATAATGTGGCGCAACGTTGAGGGACCCGGTTTATACGACGACGAGTGTACAAGACCATCGTATTATAAATAGCGATCGAATAAATAAAAATAAGGAAGAAAAATAGTCGTCGAGGGGGGAACGAGAAAAAAAAAAGATCTATCGTTCGTAGAGATGATACGGAGCAGATAACCCGTCGCCGTCGTCGTCGCACACGGAGGAGATAAAACGCGATGATAAGGTGACACAACCTCCCCCTATACTAGAGAGAACTACTGCCAAATGATCCGTGCCGACCGCATGACGACTTAACCTTTTTGTCAGTCTCCAGCTAATTGTCCGCCAAGACCCCTGTACGCGCGCGCGCGAGCGCACAACTCGAGGGGGGTTATTTATACGTGAACCGAGACGGAAGAATAAACAAATGGGATTTTTAGAAGAAGGAGGAAAAAAATGTGAGAAAAAAAATATATCACCTAACCGGTGACGATGACCTTGCGAAGACGAACAAAACTTTGATTGTCCGTCTGTACATAACCGACACACACACACACGAAAACTGCCACGTCGTAAATAGCTGTAATTAAGAGATGTGTTTTTGTTAAAATATAAAAAAAAAAAAAAAAAATAATAATAAACCCATTCGAGAAGGCCTCTGCACATACGGTGTACAACGGTAATGAATAACGAGTGCAGAGCGAACACAATTAGTTTGAGACAACAACTCGCGGCGCGCTTCGAGAACGACAATAGACACACACACACACCGAGTTTTATTGTTATTTTTTATTTTTTTTTTTTTGCTTAAAAATACACTCAAACTAAACACGTCTATTATCTGCGTATATGTCTATATTAACACATTGTAGTAAATAACAATCGACTTATATTAACTACATAATATATATATGTATTACATAAGTATATACACGTTATACATGCATGTTAACTAATATTAGTTATTATATATACACACACTGTGTGTGTGTGTCACCAATTTATGCGACACGAAATTGTCCGACGGATTTCTATGAATTGAGTCAAGAATTTTTTTTTTACAAGCTATGGGTGGGGTACCTAAACACATATTATAGTAAAAGTCTATAAAAACAGTCATCGATTCGATCCAAAATTGTATGGGGGAACGAGAAATTAAGTATTCCCTAAATTGGTGAACACAAAGCATATTATATAGATTGAACTACTTCAGCGGTTCCCAGACTTTTTATCTATACGGCCCATAAATTTTCAATAAAATATTTTGAGGCCCACTAACTAAATGTACATAATAAAGTTGAAAAATTTTAACACACAAACATAAATAGACACCTATAATAAACGTATGATGTATTATAATAAAGACATCGTATTCTGTTAGTACTCAGTAGTAAGGAAAACGTTCTGTAATAAGAACAAAAAACTAAAAAATAATTTTTTATAGAAAAATTAAGTTTTTTAAATTCATGCACAAAAACAATAGGTAAAAGTTGAAAAACTATGCGATTTTTGAAATTGTTTATCTTTTACGATAGTCAATATCAGGGTTTTATTTCACCTCAATATTTAATCTATTTCATCAATTAAAAAAAAAAAAAAATTATAATTAAAAAGGCTTGTTTACATAAATGAGTTGTCGAAAAGTTCATCAAATAACTCAGTGGAATATTGGAAATGACCGAATAATCTCTTTTTGGACCATATCCAAAACCGAGCCAAATTTGTGATTTTAAAAACGATGTTCTCATGACAGTTCAGTTAACGACTCCTAGTAAGTCGATGAAATTTTCAATTTATTTTAGTATGCTTCTAAATTTTTATAATAAAATAATTTAAATAATTTAATATATTATAAGAAATAATTTTCGCTGTCATAAATTAAAATTTGCAAATCATTAACTTAGAATCTCGACTAGTATCCGCTAGTTGGGAACCGCTGAACTGCTTACAAATAGAAAGAAATGGTATTTGGGGGAAAAAAGAGGATAATCATTACACATATTATAATATATTATTACTTATCATAATAGGATACACATTTGAAGCGAGAATCGCGCATTGTTGTTCGCTTTATCGCCACTCTCAATAGTCACAGGCATTATTATTATAGCGAAGTACAATAAAATATTGGACACATGTGGGACGTATATTATTATTATATAGCACAGCATTGTCGTTTTCTGATTAAAAAAACAATGCCAGTGTAGATTCGACACATCCTCCACGAGAGACCGCAGATAATCATTGTAGCAAACGCATATATATATATATATATGTATGTATATATACAACTTTGGTTTTTATCAACGTTTCGACAATGGCATTCCCCCGACCCAAAGCCAATGAAAATATACGATTAGATAATATTTTATTTTATATTATGTTTATAGATGAAATATGCGGCAACACGTCGACGTCACTTAGGTATTTGAAAGCAATGTATATAGTATTTTCGGAAAACGATCTTGAGCAGAGCTCAAGTGATAATTTTTATATAAATAGTTTCGTTTATTATTAGAGAACACAAAATTCTACGATAAAATACTGGTGATACGGGTTGGTTTTGGAATAATTGCAATGGAAAAATCTTTATGTCAATTTTAAAACATTCACGAAGAATTAAATACAACCGTACGAATAATCTTGTATTTTTAGATTATAAAACAAAAAATTGGAAATTTTAATGTAATAATAACAAAAAGAACACTGCCATTTGTTGTAATGTATGGGTTATTTTAACAATAACTATAACTTGAATAATTGTGAATGAAAAATAAATCATTGAGATTTTGACCATAGAGAGAAAAATCATGTTTTATAATATAATTTGATGTTTCAATATTATCTTGTCTCGTTTTCGAATTATTGTTAATATAGGTTATAGGCACACAGTTTTTACGCAAACTAAATAATCTATTAAAAATCATAAGATAGACGAAAATAAAATGGCCATCATCTTCAAATTTCTGGAAAATAAAATGAAATACACAAAATTATAATGAACTTTTTCATCGAAACTTTAAAATCAATTATAAAATACAATATGGATAATTCATATCGTTTGTTTCTGCGAGTCTTAAGCTGCGTCCAAACTGTAACATTTTGTAACAACAGATAACAATAATTTGTAAGTAAAATTCCGTCCATATATGTTTATAACAATTATACTGATGTTAGGAACATTTTTTTTGACCGTCAACTGATGGAAAACATTTTTTTCTGTTTATAACATAAATGTATAGTAACATTTACAAAAAAAGAATAACATTTGTTAATAACAAATTCACTATAGTCTGGACGCAGCTTTACAGAGAAAAAAAAACAGAATTTCACCATTTTCATTTTATCTCGGGAGATATCGCAATAATAGGACACGGTGTTATGAGAATCAAACGACTAGTATATATAACACGTCATAAGTGAGTGGGAATGAAAAAACTAAAAACATTAGCTTATAAACAAAAAAAAATAAATAAAAAATAATAACACTGGCGCGCGTGCGACGACGTCAACCCGGGTCCGCGCGCGTTTTATCTCGTCTCGGCTGCAGAGTCCGCCGGAGAGGACGCGAACACACACCGGAAGCGGATTTAAAACGAATTTGTCATGTGCACATAACGTTAAGAAAAAAAACGGTACGTGGACACAACAAGCCGACGGCAGCGGCGGTGGCGCGCGTTTTAGCAGTTTGGATAAAAATAGTGTCAGAACAAAAAAAAAAAAAAAAAATGTGTTTGGAAAAACGCGGTTTAGTCACGGTTTTATACCGAGTTGTTACGAGCCCTTTCCCACCCACCCACTCACCCGGCATATTCGTTTATATTATTATTATTATTATAATATATTGCGCGTGTGTGTGTAGTTTATGACGGACGCACGCACACACGAGCAGCGCCGGCGCTGCTTAAACTTTATATAGAACACAAAGGCTTTGTTGTTTCTAAGAAGAAACTGCAACATGGCCGGCGGCGGCGGCAGCGATGCGGGATGACACATCTGGTGTACATTTCGAAAAATAGTGTAACGCTCGCCCGCCCGTACAATAATAGTTATTATCGTTTTTATGTTATTGTTATGGACAACACACATAGTCTGCCATCGTCGTCTCCGGTCCGTACCCGTTTGCTCGTACTCTCCTCGGACCACGAATATTACAATAATAGCGACGACGATACGATAATAATAATAATAATAACACAATGCTCGAGGGGAAAAATTATTATAATAATAATAATAATAAAACCGACCACGGAGGAATGCGAGTGGAGCAAATTGTTGAATTTCTAAATAATTGGCCGGATCTCCTCGTCGCCGTTACTTCCCTCCCCTCCAACCATCATCCACCGAAGCCTAGTGGCCGCGAGAATAGATACATAATAATAATATGCCGCCGCGTCGTCGTCGTCGTCGTCGTCGATGAAAATGTGGAAACGATGATACGCGCGCGCGTCAACCCGAAGGCTTTTACGACCAATAAAACGAGAGAACGATAATAAGACGGATTCACCGGTGTGTGTGTGTGTGTGTGTTTGTTTTAGCGTTTTAAATTGAAAGGATACTATTTTAATCCTTTTAACGCACGCGCCACCGCCGTCGCCGAATTGATACGCCTTTTACGCAGTCGTCGTGTACATTGAACTCAATCCAAAGAAAATAATATACAACCTCTTTGCCGCCGGACCGCGGTTACGAAAATAGACGCACCTTTTTTGAGACAAACAGCCCCCCCCCTCCTTATGACAGAGGAGCGTCCTCACAATAATATCATTATTGTATTGACGTACATTGTTTAAATTAAATAAATGTATATCAAAATACCGATTATAGAAGTTGGCAAAATTAAATGAACGATGAACGCGATTATCGTAAGAGTAAATATTTTTATATTCAGAAAATGTTCTTTCCTAGTCCACTGAATTGAAGAACATTTTAAAAGTGTCATATCTTCTTTTTGGTAAACGATGAAAGATATCATTTAATATTTTGGCTTTTTAATAAGCTCGGTGGGAAATAAGTAAAAATGATTAAAAATGTTGTGAAATGACCAAAAAATTGCGAAAAATGCGAAAAATTGCAATATAAAAATTAGTCACTTGGATTCACATATGTTATTGAAAATACATTTTTGGCTAGACGAACATCGTCTACAGAGATCCAAAAAAAAAAAAAAAAACTGCAAAATGCATCGACTTCCGAGCCTTAATTATTATAATAATTTTTATGTATTTCATACACCTGCAACACGCGTTCCAACAAGTCCGGCGAACCGTATAGGCAATTTAGATACTCGAGGCTTCTCTATCTATCGCGTCGTCGAACCGTAACGCAACAAATTATAATATTATAATATTATATTCAAACGTTTTGTTATTGGAAATACATTGAATTTACTAATTATTATATTATTAAACTTCATTTTCGTACGACGATCGACTAAAAAAAGCGAGAAAAGATTACAATAATATTTTGTACACACGTTGCCAATTAGAAAAATAATTTGAAAAAAAAAAATTAATTACAACTTACACAAACAAATCATTTGGTAAAATATATTAATAATAATATTGTGTATACTACCTTTAATAGCGTTTAAATGGAATAATTAATATCGCGAGTATGACGTTAATAGAGTGCTGCTGTGCTTAATGAGCTGCAATATATATATATATATTGCACAGGATCTTGTTCGGTGAAAAAAATTGAAAAAAAAAAAAAAACCCGAAAGAGTAGGTGTACGAGTGTTTGTAACCTGCACATTATTATAATCGTGTTTTTATGTTAAAATATCATTGTTAATTGGGTCTTGTGCACAAGTAACAAACAGCTACAACACACGTCTCCACGAGTGAGATATAAACACGCATGCGCGGGCATGTAAATTGTATACGAAACTACAGCTATAATCGTAGGTGGGTTTTACGGCCAAAGATTGTTGTGTGCAGCATGTGGTGGCTATAAAAGTCGGTTGATTTATACAAATTGTTATACGGGAGAAAAGAAGACCGCGAGGAGAGTGTACAATATGGCAGAATCGCGGCAGCATTAAATGTGAGCTCTCTCCCGGTGGAACGACGAAATTAGGGCTGCTGAACCTGTTGTTCACGGTAATGGAATTTTTCGGTTTTCATTCTTATTTCATATTGTTTCCCACGAACACGTGTTGAATATATGTTTTCAACGACTGCTGTATAGTGGCGTGGGGAGGGGGTGTAGACCGGAGTGCGCAGGGGATATTTCAGGCATCGGCGGCGATGACGATTTTTAGCACAGGAAGTATCGTGGGGGGGGGGAGGACAAAGGGTTCGTGTTTTTCCGTACGAACACACTGATAACCAGAAGAGGGAACAATATTCTTTTTTTTTTTTTTTTTTTGAACCAATGCTACCACCACGTGTGTTTAAAATCGTTACAAATCGTGAAGCGTACAAATGAAATGGTCAATTTGGTTTTTGCATATTTGAGAATATTTTGAAGTCAATAGAATATTTCGAACGATAAAGAATATTGGAGAATATATCGATTAATTTTATGAATTTTTAAATATTTTGTGTAGCAGTGGCACAAATATAATTTCATTATGTATATTTTAATGAAAGAATAAATATGCAACAACGATAGCGAAAATTGATATACTTTTAAGCAATAGTTAAAAACTTTTTCGTAAATAAAACAAAAAATATTTCAGTTAATTATTATTACATTGTGTCATGTTGAGTGACCTATATCAGTAAGTTAGAATAGCGGTTAGTACCTATTTGGAATACCTCGTAACGTATGTAAACAAATTCAATACATAACTACGGAGGTAATAGTAAGAGACTATATATTTATTTAAATATTATTAGGGCATTTTGACTAGTCAAAACAAAATAATTTTTTTTCTACACAAAAGAATATTTTGAATTTAAGATAATATACTGATGCAAAAGTATATATTTATCACTCAGGGACGCTTAGTGATTATTTTCATTCCTAAAAAATACTTCTGTTTTTGAAACTTCATAAGCGTAAGTGAACAAAACAAAATCTGTTGCCGAAAGTGAGTTTTCCAGTTTTAAATATTTTCACTTGGACATGTGATAGGTATTATGATGCAATATCACCACCAATTAAATATTTAACATATTAAAGTACTAAGTAGTATATTATATATAAGTAATTTGTAATTTTTTTGTACCTATCGTTTTAAAGCAAATTTTTGCTACCCTTAACTATAAATTTGGCTACCTATTAGGGAATCGCGCGACCCACAGGTTGAGAATAATAATAATTGTACACCAATATTGATGTACTACGTGGTACAGTGCTCTAAATATACAAGCATAATAATATGATATAACGGCATATAACTACGTCATTAAAAATATTTTAAGCATATATTGTCGCTAGTGATAAGATAAATTTCGATTATCTTCTTGAAATAGACTTGACCATTTTTTGGCGTCCTGACAGCGTTCGCTAATTAAATTAATCCAGAACGTTTATTTTTTCACAATATAATTATAATAATACCTATTATTATTGATATCCGGAATGCGGCGGGACAGTGTAATCGACTAAATTAATCTGATTAATTTAACTCGGGGATTTTACTACGGTATCGCAAATACCAAACAATTAGCTCTCTTTTTTCGTTTTTAATTATTTCACGTAGAAAAAAAAAAAAAAAAACTTAACCAATATACTTAATTAAAAATAATATGTACACGTTAATAACGCGTTTACCTAGGAACGTGTGCACCTTCGATATGTTTATTTATTTATTAAAATAGAATACACGCCCGAAGGCATTAAGTACAGTAAAAATTAATAAAACAAGATAAAGACTTACAACTTAACCTAAAAAATAATATACAATAGAAACGTACATAAACAATTATTGTTACTAATTACTATCACTTATAGTGATAGTGATACTTATATTCCACAAGGGTTTCGCCACGTTCGTAGAGTTTATAATTTATAATAAACACATATTTTATAAAAAACATATGCCTGCAACAAATTCGTGTGCACAAACGAGCGTCTCGGGATTATCAAAAATTTCTGTATACCTATAAAACGGAACAGAAATAGCGAAAAACTCGTAAAACAGTTCAGAGGTTTTTTTTTTTTTTTAATATCTTCAAGATGTGTGACGAAACAAACAAACGATTACACGCATCCCCGATATTTTCGGTTAAAAAGAAAAGGGGGGCAAAAAAAAAAAATAACAAAAAGCCGAGCAAGTGTCCGCGTTCTTGTTCATCACAAATAGGTTCTCCTCCCCCGCCGAACGCCGCGCGAGATCCTGCAGCAGGACTACTACCACCGGTAGTACTCAGGCAATTATACATAGTCATCGTTAAAAGCAAAAACAAAAAAAAAAAAACACCCCTTCGAGCTCATTAAACGGATACCGGTGGCTCATGTGGCCGGAAATGTTTGGAAATTATGTTGTTGTTGTTTTTATTGTTAACACGACTTCGAGATTAGTGCACACTACCCGCGCTAGACGACAAGTTGGGGAAAAAGATAAAAATGAGATTTTTACCAACGCGCTCGCACAAAGCTATATATTTTCTACGACACCGTCTTACTACAATATATGTATATATGTAGACTGATATATACGAATCACTACTACAGTGGAGTCCTTCTTTTCTGCTCCTCAAGTCTAGTAGTCATCTCTCACTCACACACCCATGTATATATATATATATATATATATAATATATACACCTACATAGTACATTATACACACACACACACACACACACACAACATATATATACGTATAATTACCAACAATTATTAATTATGGTCGAGTGTACATCATTATATATTATTATAGTGTGTGTGTGTGCGCGTATGGAATGCATGTGACCCCATCAAACAACAGTCGCTTTATTATTATGCTATACTATAATATTATTATGTAGTACACCACCAATCCTTTTACAATGCGCTTCATTTATTAAAAAATAAATAAAACAAATAAAGGGCACCCGAACATACACTATAATAAAGTATATATTAATGACCTTTGTTAAGTTTTAGAAACCGAACCTTCGTTATAAAAATATTGCACACTGTGGCTCACCGGTTACACATATACATAATAATATGTCTACATAGGGTCAAAGAAGGCGCTTTGTTTTTATTCGACAACTGCTGCAATTCAAGACGACCGCGGCTTGTGGGTAATCCGCAAACGTCAGCTGTTGATTATTTTGGTATTCCGGGTTGGCTCATTAACTGTCATAAAAAAGATCCGACGATAAGATCTAAGAACGTTTCGACTTTAGGAAATCTATATAAGACATTATACATTGAAGGAGTATTATTAATTCACCTGCAGATATTAGTTAGAAAATTATGATTATTATAGTTGCTATACCTATATAGGTATTTTATGTAAATTTTACATCACTAAATTATGTAAATATACACGTTTCGGACATATTATTTTTTTTTAACTTTTTCAACTTATATATGCTTTCAATTTACTCATATATTGGCCATCTTTCAATAACAATTAGGAAATAAATTAATTATTTAAGATTTTGGCGGAGCGAAAAAGCTAGAGTTTTACAAAGATATTTATTTATTTTTTATTTTTAAGGTTTAACTCGAGTTCATTTTTTCGTATGGAAATACTAGTCCAAAAATTTCGAGCAACAATTTTTATAAACCGAAATTTTGCTCTGAATGGTACTTTTGAGAGGTAATTTTAAACATTTTCGAAATCCTCAATAATTTTTTTTAAATTTGGGAAAGTAAAATAGAAACTGTTTTTGAAATAATAGTAGGTAAACCTCAAAAATTTTAAATAAAATACTTGTTTTTTATATAAACCGAAGTTCCGCTTTGTATTGTTTTATTGAAGAAACGATTAATCGTTTTTTTTCTTTTTTTTTAATTTAACACATCTACAAAGTCTTAACCGAGAAGCCAAAAGAATACCCACGGTGCGAAGTATGTCCGGATTTACATTGAGAACAAAAAAAGAGTACGATGAAAGAGTAAATAATAATTTAATTCGATAATTTCTATCAATTTAGGTAAATACTAGAAAAATTATTTTAATATCTTTATAATTTATTGTTGTGCTTGGATTTTGCCTGGATTAAATATTGAGTTATTATTAGTTATTTAATGAAATTATCACCAAGACTCATAACTTTTTTTGAGTGCTATAAAGTTTCTCCACCGGTCTCTCTGCCAGGGGCAGACGCGAAAAACTTCGCAAAAACCTATTTTGGAGGAGGTTTTGAAAAAATAATTAATTAATCCAGTTCATTTTTAATAAACATTATTTTTGTTCATTTATTGTATTTTTTTGTTCAAATAACTTATTTCAAATATTTTTCGGATGGATTGGGGGATGTTGGGGTTAAACTCCCAACTCCCCCCCCTCAACATCCATCACTGTTAACTACCAACTAATAAAAACAAAAATATTAACAATAATTTTCCATCAAACTCGTATGTCGAGCGATATTACACCAATTAATGAATGATTTTTTATTAATTTATTCCAAACTAGGTATATTTAAGATTATTATTATAAATAGGTATACGCCATTTATACCGAACCATAATTGTCAGACTTAAGACAGCATCCAATATTTATCATATCGATTGGTCAATTTGGAGTGTTTTATTTTTGTTTCCAGACGCATTTTGACACCTTTAAAGTGTCTAAAACACACAATATTATGCGTAGTCTGGATCCATTGTGTATGATGTGATTCTTTTTTTTTTTAGAACTACAACACTCTCAAGTGTGCGAAATTCGCTTTTGGTTAACGTCCTTAGCGGAAAATGTTTTTATTTTTTGTTTTGTCATAAAAAAAGACAATCTCACTCCCCCCTCCCACTATGTATAATTAACTATTATATTCTCGGAAAATTATTATTTTTTTCTTAATTATTACAAAAAGAATTCTGTTACTCTGCGCCACATTATTAAGTTTAATATAATAATGTGACATTGTCAAAGCAGTGTGTGTGTGTGTATGTTTGAGGCGAAGAAATACGAGTGCGGATTTATTCGCTAAAAATACGAATTTCGTTTTTTTTATTTTTTTTTTTTTGCTCGACTTAAAATCATTTAGCAAATTCAACAAAAACAGAAGGCGACCAAAAACAACCGAGTTTTACGAGAGACAATTAAAAATAGTTGCTTCTAAGTATATTTAATTCGTAGGATTTAAATTTTGTAAAGGCACGTTAATTACTAAAAAAATTTAAATAAATCTGGTTGGAAAAAAAAATATTTACTCAGAGTTTTAACTACTTGGTGATAAAATAATGAGCTTTATGATGTATCTATGACTTCTAATCGGATACTAGAATTTTTCATATATTCGAATATACCTAACAATTATTTCCGAAAAAAGCTCGGTTCGGCCCGAATATTTTTAAGTCTAGTAAAACTCGATCTGGCCCGGCCCGAATCTTTATACAAAAAGCCCGAAGTTTTGGAACAGCCCATTAGTTTATTAATAAAACAGTAAATAGGTATTATTTTTTTATGTACTTTACCTCGCAATAATATTGTACCTACAATGGTTAAAGATAAGAACATTGTTTCTAAAAAAATTAATATAGTTTCTGATTTTAATCACATATTTTTGAAATAATTGATTATTATTATTTGAAACCTATTGTGTTTCATAAAAATATAATTACTTTTATTTAATTTAAAAACCCGGTTAAAATTGGTTTTTTTTTTTCAAATCCCAGGCCGGCCCGATCCGAAAACTTTTGACTTTTGAGAAGCCCGGACTGGGCCCGGAATTTTTGTCCTTTAAAAAATCCAGGCCTGAATTCAAAAATACTTAAGCAGGTCCGGCACGGCCCGTGCAGGTCTTTTGTAGGTACCATGTTATAAGATACAAAAGTTAAAACATTAAGTTTTTGACCCAATACAACGGTATTAACATTATTATTCCAATAAGTGAAATATCTATTAGACACATTTAATAACAACATTAAGTTGATTCCTCAATTATCAAGAAACTACAAAAAAAATAAATTATTTTATATTTATAATATATACCTGTATTTATGTAAAACAACCACCAGTTTCATAGCGGGAACTTTCTCCGTAAAACTGAGAATAAAATCAGTTATATGAGATTTTTTTTTTTTGTGTGTTATTTCAGTTATTTATTCTTCAGAAAAAAAAAAAAAAATAATCCGAGATTTTTGCTTTTGCACAATTTAGCCAAAACAAATAGGTACCTAAAGCAATGTCACAGCATTTCAAGACTAAACAACAACGTTAAAACAAAACGATAATCAACCATTCGGGGGATTAATATTTTGGGAAATTATAATAGGTACTTATGAATTTTAACAAGATTCAACCTTTCTAAGATTAAAAATTTAAACGTTCAATCTAGAATTATCGTGATTATGGTTATAGGTTTAGTAGTTTCAAATCGATGTCGACCGCATTGTCATTAAAGGTATAGATTAAAGAAGATACACAACAATAGATTCGGAATGGTGTACTTAGTGTCAATAGAACAGAAAAAAAATAAAATTGTATGAAACAACATCTGCACTTTCTACAAAACAATAATTAGTAGTCGATCGACGTTTTACACAATATTATAATTGTTAATGACGACACGGCACGCGTACAAATTGAGTAGATGTGATGATGAATGGAGTTAAAATACAAATAAATAGTGACAATTTTCACTGCACTGTAACACCTTTAATATAAAAGAGTACACACCACAAAGTTCATAAAAAAAACACCATTTCAACAATTTCATAAGGACCGTGTAATGTGCACATGTATACATGCGAATATTTTCTTATTCGTATAAATTTTCATGTATAAAATAATGATACTTGAAGTTTTATATATTTATTTAATATTATATTCGTAATTTTTAATTTTTCTTCTTTTTTCGTCGTCGAGATACCACAATGATACATGGTGGGACACGGTATCACGTTAATGAGATTAAACGACGCGTCGAAAAAATTGTTTGAAACTGGGCACGCGAATTTGTACATTTTTCCATTTTTTTTTTTTTTTTTTTTTTTTTGATTTCTTGTCGGCACATTTACAAAAAAAGACGATGAGAAGAACACCGGAAATTCGTTTACGTCGTCAATCTTTTCATGTGCGGACCTGCTAAACGGTTTCGGTCAGTTTCAGACTATAATAAACTCAGCTCAGTACATAAAACTTTATAGAGCAAAAAAAAACCCCCAGAGTTTAATTCAGTTCGTCCCCCCCAACCGTTAAACAATGCGATTTTTTTTTTTTTTTTGCTTTATTCCCCGCCATCATTGCCACGAGTTACAAATTTTATTACAAATTTATTTAATGTATTATTTAGTTTTGTTCTAATTTTTTTTTTTTTTCGAGGCACGTGCTGATTATAGAACACGCCTTCCGCGACGCCAAATCACTTGGGCGACGGAGACGACGACAAACATCAAAGACCCGATGTAGTGTAAAAATCGCAACACCTTTATAAACGTCATCCGGACACGGTAAAGGTCCATTGCCTCCGCCGCGGTGTGCAATGAAGAGAATAATAATTATTATTAATATTTCTAATAATAAGATAAAAATATAAAAAAATATAAATACGCACGCGCGGTTCGCGCGCACTCGACATCAAAGGGAACGGGGTAAATGGATTATACGAGAAAAGCGTACATATAAATATACATATATATATATGTATACCTATATTTATCTATATGTATATATATATATATATATATATATAACACACAAACAATATAATGTGATGATTGTCGTCATTGTTACAATGCTATTATACGTATTTATAATTGTTTTAATGTGCGATGATACTACACGATTGATTGCGCTACCAAAGTGTGCTAACGGAAATGATAAAATTAAACGTATAAAATATAATTATGATATATTATATTATGTCTATTATTTTCCCATATGAAACACCGACTACAAAACGTCATATTATATACGATTAAATACAGAATTGAATATAACAATATAAATATAGGTACACACACTCGGTCACTGTAAAAAATAAACATTATTAATAATTATTGTTGTTGCCAATAACCGGAGTGAACGGTTTGATTTTTTCCGAACGCTATTATATAAAAAAAAAAAATACATAGGTACCGATAACTTTTTTATTTCTATATAGTTTTTTTTTTTTCACGGGCATTAAAGTGTTTGTGTAATTAATTTGCCAATTAAATTTCTGATAATTATTTAAAGAATAAGCGTGCGTTTCTAAGAACTATTGTTTCGTAACCGTTTAATATATATATATATATAATTTTTATTATACCTATGACTAAAAAAAAAAAAAAAAATAATGTCAAATGATTCCGTTGATATGTAGATCAGATGTCACAGTATTATTACGGAGTATCGACACATGATTCTAATTCAAAAGAAACATAGAGATTTAAAAAAAATAATAATAAAACATCTAAATGGAACAGAGAATTAAAAATAAAATTTCTCAGCAGCTTATCATTGGAATAATTTTATAGGTAAGCCTTTGAAGACGGCGCGATATTGGCAAAAGAACCCCGCGATCTTTTAGTGAAATGTAATGATGATGATGACATGAATTTGTCGACAATTCGTTCGCTGCTCGAACCGGTTTTTTCGCGAGAAAAACTAGCAAACGTATCGGATTTTTTTTTCTTTTTTTTTTCTTTTCTTATCGTTTCTCTCCACGAGGGGGTGCAGTCACTAGTACACGACACACAGACCAATAATAATGAAAATATATATTGCAAAAAAAAAATGAACCGAAAAGACTTACCGAAGTAACGATAGTGAACGGAACAGAAGACACCGGCCGGCGGCAATGATGCCATCGGAAAGTAAATCGTGTTCCGGAGGTGAAATTCCAACGTGGCGACGACGGTCAACAGGGTCTTGACGGGGTCGGGAAAAATTATAAGCAAAAAAAAAAAAAACAACAATAAAAAAAAACAAAAAAAAAAAAACGGAAAAACCACGTCGAAAATGCGATTAAATATAAATATTCAACAAAAAGCCACCACTCGTGGCCGGGAAGGGGGAAAAAAAAACAATGTATTTTTCTTCGGTTCCGGCGATCTAGGGATATTTTCGAATGATCGAGAAACGTCTGCGTCAGTGCGGTGCGCGATATCGAGATGTGTGTTTAACAAACACGCGGCGAGCGAGCCGGCTGACGGACGAGCGGTGAATTTTCAACGCAACGTGTACACCGTAAACGCGCGACGTACACTGACTGACTGAACGGTTCGCTAGCCCGCGGCGGCGTCGTCGTCGTCGCGGTCGCCGATGCCGCCGCCGATCGTCGTCGGAGGGTGGCGGCGCGCGGGGGAATGGTGGTGGTGGTCGTGTGCGGGCGGCACGGGTGCTGCTGCTACTGCTGCCGCCGCCGCCGCCGCCGATGGGGTTCTGTAGACGGGCGGCGGCGCGCGCGTGCGCGTTTGCGAGCCGTGTACGTTAACCGTGCGTGTGCGTTTGTACGTGTGTGTGTGTGTGTGTGTGACGGACGTTTCGGGCGCCGTCGCCGCGCGCCGGTGGTGGTGGTGGTGGTGGCGATTTCTGTACGAACGCCGCCCGCCCCCGCCGCCGCCGACGACGGTGATGCCGTAGGACACGGCGGGGACCGCGGGCGCGGAGAGGTGGCCCACACCTTTTGTCTCGGGCGAATCAAAAGGTTGGAAAACAAAGAACCGCCGCCGAGACGGTCCGCAGGCATGCGCCCCGGCCATTGTTACGGGCCGCCGCCGCGGAAGCGACGGCGACGGTCCGGCCCGGCCTCCTCCCACTACTACTACTACCACCACACGCTGTTAATACACTACTACTACTACTACACTACTACGGCCGCTGCTGTGCCGCCGCCGCCGCCGTCGTAGTCGCCGCTCGTTCCTACTACTACTACTACTACTACTACTCGCGCGCCTCTCACTATTTTCACGGTATACCGCCGCCGCCGTTGACTTCACTGCACATCAGGCAGCACACTACCTTCTCCTCCTTTTGGCCGCTACCCGCGCCTAACCACCTAGTCTTCCCGCAGGGTCCACGAGGATTTTATTATAATAATATGGGCATGTTTACGATGGGCGATGTACGTCATCATATTATTTAGTATAGGTGTGGTCCCCACCCTCGCCACAAGTCACACCTAAAACACTATCCTCTCCTATATGCTATATTATAATATTATTATAGCAGCGGTTCCCAACCCTTTTTTAAGTCGTGAGGCTCGTAAATTTTGTACAAAACATTTTGAGGCTCACTAACTATAGAAATATACTTAATACAGTTAAAAAATGTAAATACACATAGACACCGATGATGTATACGTATTACAATAATGAAGTCATTATTGTATCAATAATATAAGGAAAAAAATTTAAAAACTTAATGTGATTTTTGAAATTCTGTATCAACTCGACATTTAATTTATTTCAGTAATTATTTTTCAAAAAAAAAAAAAAAAAATTAAAATTGTTTACATAAATAAATAATCGAAAAACCTATCAAATGACTCAATGCAATATTGGAAATAGTTGAATAATCTATCTGGACATACATCCAAAACGGAGCCAAATTTGTGGTTTTAAAAAACGATATCAATACCTGTAGGTTTTGTGACAGTTCAGTGAACGAGTCATAGTTACCTCTTTTCTTTTATAATGTGTTTTAACGTTGAAATGAACATTTAATGAAAACAGTTGATGGAATTTTCAATTTTTTTTGAGATAATTTTCTTAAATTTTATAGTAAAATTTAATATATTATAATAAATTATGAAAATCTCAATGTTGATAAATAAAAATTTACTATCCTTTAGCTTAAAATCTCGACCAGCATTTGCGACCCATAGGTTGGGAACCGCTTGGGATAAAACGAGCAATATGAGTTTTTACGTCTATCAATATGTTATATTATGTTGTGAAAAATTACATTGGTTTGGAAATTGTTGGTATACTGTGCATAAAGTTGATATCGTTTGATTGTATCATCTATAAACTATGCAGAAACATCCAGTATCATCCGGAAAAGATCACCCACCTTCCGTAAATATCAGTATAAAAGGATAACCAAACTATATTCATTTAAAGAAGTTTACAATCATGTAAAGATTAACAACGAAGGTAATAATATTTAAAAAGTCAAAAATTTTAAATCATTCTTTTCATTATTCATGGTATGAAAATAATTCAAATTGTTAACTTACTTACTGGGTAGTATGATTGTTTGACAATATATTATATTGTATGTATACATACAATGCAATCCGCTCAATGGGGACACCACATAATGGGACACCACTCAATGGGGACAAATTAGAAGAGTCCCGAAAGAATGTATTCGATTAAGGCAATTTAAATTCGTTTATTAGGGACAAACCATCGGTTACAAGGGACAAAGATAAGAGTGTCTAACTAGATAGTATAATCTATACATATTTTCAAGTTTCAATTGTTGGAATTGTGACAAAAAAAAATAAAAAAAATGGGGAGCTAGTATGTTTCTTTGTTTGATTTACTTCTCAGTTCTCATAACGATATTAACCTGAAGTAATTCAGATAAAATTTGAGAGGATTTATATGGATTTTAGGGGAACGAAAATCCTAAGCTTTTCCTGATTTCCACCTATGCTCTACATTGTTGTCTAAGTTATCTAATTTCTATTAATTTAATTAAATTATTTTATTTTATTTTTGTAAGTCATTTCTTTTCTCTTACCATGATGCACTCCTTGGTGATAAAATTCGACAAGCCTTCGTTCAAAATTCATCGATAAGCTTTAGTTCGAGTTATTTTGTCTCTGTGTATAATATTAAAAAATGCTCAGTTAATCACATTTCATTTTCAATAAATATAATAAATCAATTTATTAATTTACGAGTTATCATATTACTACTATGTAATCATTTTTTTTAACAAAGTATGAAATTAGTATCTATATATTATATTCTAAACTAAGAAACGGACTTTCATTTTTTTTTTAGATTCTGAATGAAGTGAAGAAGCTAGTGTTTTTACAATGATGTTTTTTTTTTTATTTTTTATTTATTTTTTTCTGTGTACAACTTTTCGTATAGAAATACTTGTCCAAAAGTTTCGATCAATAACTTTTTGAAACCCAATTCGCCTCTAGATTGTACTTTAAAAGTTTTTTTTTGAATTTCTCAATTCTTTAATGTTTTTTTTGGAAAAAACTACCCAAAATTTAACAAAAACGACTCAAAAACCATAATTTTTTGATCAGAATTTTATGAAAATTTAAACATAGATAGAAAATCGTATAAAAAAGATTTTGGCGCAAGAAAATTTTGAAAATGTGAAAAAAAATTTTGGACATTTTTCGAACATTTTTTTTCTTTCTTATATTATTAATTTCCTTCGTTCAGAATCGTTTTACTGAAAAAATGATTTATCGTTTCTTTAAAATTTAATACGCCCGTCAAGAGAATACCACCCGTCGTGCGAAGTACACCCATCGTGCGAAGTATGTCCGGATTTTTAGGTTCTGACTGTTTTGAGCTAAGAACTTCGATTTTGATATTATATAACATTTTTATGAACTCTTTTGATTTTTATATTCCTTTTTCGAGTAAATATTACATTAGTATCGCAGATCTTCCACAAGATTCTTACGAAAGTTATTTTTCGAAATTTCCAAATATTTTTTTTCGAAGCGCAACGGGAAATATACCCTTATAGTGGCTTAACTCATACTGCTGTCTGCTGTACCATAGAACAGTGGTTCCCAATCGGTGGTCCGCGAGTCGATGTTAGGGGGTCTGGGGCTGTGTCAGGATAAAACCTGATATTTTCATAGTTTTTTTGGGGGGAGGGGAGGAATGTGTATTCATAATATTACAAAACGGTATGTTTATTAAAATAAATCTGCATAAAAAGAATGTATTTTATTGATTTTCATGTTTAAATAAAGTTGAAACAATACAATATATGTAACAGAAAGCAGGGAACTTCCAGGAGCATCACTTTTTCAAAAGCGATTTGGTTAATCAGGGCAGTTGTCAGTTAATGGGGACAAATAGATTTCCGCCCCATATGTCCCCATTAAACGGATTCTACTGTATAAATGTATATAATGGTTTAATAAACGTTCTCAACCGAATGTATAAACAATAAATAATATAATATGATGAATGTGCTTGCTGATAATGTCACAATGGGATTATTTGGCGAAAATCAAATTAATATATATTTTTTCGCGTACAGCCTGCAAGGTGCAAAGTCGATTGTTGTCATATTATATTATAATTTACTAAGTATGTAGGTACAATATAATTTTTTTATAATGATTAGAATATTACGTGTGTCATTAATTATTATAACGCATTTCAACATAACATTTCATCATTCTAAGACTATATAATACATTCGTATCAGCTATGTACAATCACGTAACCCGATTCCATTTCGTTTGGTTTCTTTTCTTCAAAACATACCGTTGATAATAAATAATACGAACTTTTCAAAAACGTCCTCCACCGTATTGTTGTTACACACTTTACTACAATATTACCCGTTGAAAACTGTTTTGTGTGTGTGCAGACCACTCCCGTTTGCTTGCACTTTCTATCATAAAATCAAATTGTTATCGAACATACACATCTAACATACACATGTCACTGTATACAGATACGTACGTTTTAAAAATATATTATATTAATACGTAGTGGCAGTCGTCTTGTAAACGTTTACAATTTGCATTCAACACACCTTACATTTATACAAATGACATTGCGCGCAGTGTTGTTGTTATACGATCCAATCGACGGTTTTAAAAACAGAGCTCATTAATGGACTTTCTATCGAAAACACACGCGTATGCGTTTAATCAAATTCTCGTCATCTCACTCCTTCCATTGATCATTTTACTAAACACACTGCGTGCTCGTTGTCATTCATATCCGTCACCCGATCTCTGGGGGGGGGGGGCGTCTCGTTTTTTTAATGTCTCATAAACAATATAATATGTTTCAGCTACACAGAAACGCGTTTATGCTATTATAGCATAATATAATAGGTACACGACATTATTTTCTATACTATTATGTAATTATTGATGTTAATTATTTATTTATCGTTATTTGGTGTACATTATGTTAATTGATAATTACAGTTTAGAAAATGTTCAATAATAAATCACAGGGTGATAAATTTTCAAGGGTGGCATTACACTAGATAAGTTGTCAAAACTTACTATAGTGTGGTCCAAAACATATTTTTGATATAACACTTTTACATACTGAGTGTGGAGCGAAGAATCTATTGTTGTTTTACAAAAATGATTTTTTTCTGTAAATACATTTTCCGTTTTCGTGAGGTGAAACTTAACAAAACGTTTTTTAACAGATATTTTATATTTTAGAAATTTGGACGAGATATTGCTTTAAAGTTGTTATTTTTTTAATTTCTCAATATTGTTTTTCCAAAAATAAGGAAAATGTAACAAAAAATTCGAGTAAAAACGATAAAATAGATTATTTACATTGTAATGAAATAAATTTTGATAATTAAGTCGTAACTCCAAAATTAATAGTTGTACAATAGAAATTCGAAGTTTTCACCCATGCATACGATTTGACTACTTTTTGATAAACAAATTATTTAAATACAACAAGTTTTCTTTAATAATATAAATCCTACACAAATTAATATTGTACTTTTTGTGTAAATTGTATAAATATAAATATGAACATAACTTAATTGTTATAGTATTTATACATTTAACCTCATCAGTTATTGTTTTAGATCTCAAATGAAAATTATGTTTAGAATATACCTAATATAAAAAATATATATTTAATTGATTTATAGATAAAAGTTTTTTTTTTTAATCCAAATTTACACATCATAATTTGGTCCCTCTCCTAAAAAAATATTAAAAATACAATTTTTAATAGGAAATAATGTAACATTTAAGTAGAATTAAGTAGAAGGAATTGTTGGGATAAACTTTCAAGGGGCTATTATAGTTTTTCGTATGTTATATACAATTTGAAATATATATATATATATATATATATATATATATATATATATACAAATTGATTACTTACTTTGATTTTTTTTTAATTATAATAAGGATTTAGAAAAATGGCATATTCTACAGAAGTAAGAAGTGTAAAATGTTAGTAGGATATAGAAATTTACTGAATTTAAGAGTTTTATAAGTATATTATTCTTTCTTTTTATTTTTTTTTATTTTTCATTAATGAAGTTATTTGTCACATTTAGCTATTTAGCAACAAGATTTGATGGCAACCGGCGAGTAAACGATAATGCCATAAGTGTAACTTTGAAAACACCTGTTTTTACTTCACTGCCACTGTTACTCTGTGTTTCGGCTTACATCCGCTCTGAAATCCCTTAGTCAGAATTCGTTCGTCGTATTATTTCTCACACACCAGTCGTTACCTGCTTAAGAAGTAAGTAACGTGTGATGTCAATAAACGGTTATCGTTATAACCTATTATAAATATTGCCACCACACCGAGTAAAATTATTTATGAATGAGCAATAAATTGAAATAGATCATCAGATTTTTTTTTTGGGGCACGCGAACTGTTATGTATACTGTTCAAATGTTAAATATTGTATACAGCTAAAAACGACAGATGCCAGCAGCATAATATTTGATAACCTTTTTCTTTTTTTAATTTAGAATTTAAAATCTGTAGTAGATAGTAGTTAAAGTAATACTATCAATAATTATTATTATAAAACACCATTGATATTGATATACTGATAACAGCACAAGGTAATATCTGATAATATTTAAAAAACTTGCTTATGATATCTAATGATAAATTTTATTTCATTAAATTCCAATTGGACCGAAAAATACATAGTGGTTTTGTAATTATGTTTATTGTTTATTCTTATTTATATGAAAACACTTTTTCATATAGGAATACTTGTCCAAAAGTTTTATGCAGTAATTTTTAAATCATAAATCAAACACTGGTAGTACTTTAAAGATGTCATTATTTATAATTCTCAATAGGTACTTTTTCCAAAAGCGAGGAAAACCTGTCGAAATTGTTTGCAAAAACAGCAATGTATGCCGCAAATGAGATTTCCATAAAATCGGTTTATATATAATTTCAAAACTAATTGGACTAAAAAATTTGGAATTTTCCCCCATTATCAACAAAAGTGTAATACAGACGGGAAAAAGAAAACATTTTGATCACTTTTGGGATAAATATAGCATTTTGGAATTAGCTCACGTTTTGTAATCTAATACAATTTTTAATTCTTGATGTTATCAGCTAAAAAAAGGTTTGCCTGGACAAATAAAAACTATATACTTATTGATAAAGCATGCTTCTCAGGAGTGCATACGGTTTTATAGCGATAAATGATGTGATAACTTTTCGCTTGTGACCCTTTTAGAACGAATTTACTATTATAGAAAGGAATTATACGTAATGTGTGTTAGATTTTTTTCATTATCACATAGAGACACATATCGTCTTTAACATACAAGTGATTGTAACTTTTTGCGATTTTTCGGTCAATCAAAATGTATGACTACATCATATAAAATTAGTTTAAATGAAATGTATAGTAATATATTTAGGTTAATTAATATTCTCTTTAAAATATAATTTGGTTCATTAAAATTTATGAACTCAATGATTTCGTGATTTATATAATTAGTTTCAGTAGTTATTGGCTTTACCTAGCAGTTTTAATTTAATTACATGCCATTATATAGAAATTATAAAACTAATCGTCGATGTTAATAATTGTTACAGATAAAATATTTTTAGTTGTTTCAATGCCAGCTGTTGTTCAGAGGATGAATTTCTAAAATGAATATGATTATGAAGACTAAACTTATAGATCAACTTGTTATATATATATATATATATATATATATATATATATCAACAGTATAGCAAAAGAAAAAAGTGATTTTGTGCTTTGGTTTTTTAAATTTTGTTTATTGAATAGATCATATGAATTTAGTTGATTTCAAAGTAATAAATGTTAGATGTACGAGTGAGTTTATGTTTCAGTGAAAAAACGGTTCGTTGTTTAAATAGTATTATTTATCCTAAACATCATTACAGAATATAGTATATAATATAAAATACTGTGTCTTATAGAGATTCGACCTCGATTTGAGAGGTTTCGATAGAGAAATATTGTCACGTAAAAATCAATAAGCCTATAATAATAATTTATATTTATTTTGGTTATGTAGAAGAGCCATTTATTTGAAAGAAACTCGATTATAGAGGCAATTTTAAAAATCTCATACAAAGTTTTTATAATAGTATAATAGGTATAATAAAGTTTTTATATCAATAGGTGTAACTTTACATACATAATAGGTATGTAATATATTAAACAGTACTTATTTCTTGGTATATTTTTTTCATTTGAAAATCAGTGTTCATGATTATAATTAATTCATTAATAAAGAGTAGATTTTACATCATTAACAATATAATATAATATATTATTTCCACATTATACTCCTAAATATTCGTACAATCATACATTTAAAAAATGTATTTTCCTTTTTATTTTTAAAATATTATAATAATTATTATATTAAAATACAAATATTATATTGTACATTAGTTTTTACTTATTAGTCTATTGTTATACCCTCGTATTTAATTTATTCTTTATATAATATTATAACTATGTTTATATTGTGTTACATTTTTGTACTTGAGCCTACCAGGTGTTAATTTCAATAAATTTATTAAAAAATAAATCATGTGTTTTTTTTTATCTCGTATCAATCGCGGTTGTTATCTAGCTTATGATAATTTATATTATTGTGATACGTACGGCAGGAAAGTGACGGCGGTCGTTGTGAGATTTTTATTTTGAATAATCAAAAAATAAATAATCTGGTCGAACGACTATAGAAAACCGCGAAAGAAAATAAATAAATACACTTTTCCTAGGTCTTGGCGGTGCCGTGGCGCGGCGGCGGCGGAGTCGTTTTGGCAGAAAACTAGTCCGCCGGCCGCTGCACCGTCCGCGTATATTTATTATTACAAATTTTTTTTTTCTCCTTTTCCCCGCGTCGCCGTCACCATGCGCTTATTATTATTATTATTATTATTATTTATGAAATATGATTAAATGAGTCGCTTTCACAATAATATATAAACGGCGGTCCTTGTTATTACTTTGTACAGCTGCCATCACACCGAATCGGTTGGCCCGAGACGTTTGTTTGTTTTGCGCGCGTAAAGACGACTGCAGCAGCGCGCGAAACTTAAAAATATATATAATTATATCCACATCCCGAAATATCAAAAGCAATAAAAAAAAAAAAAAAATAACGGACGCGTCAAAAGCTGCGGGATTTCTCGTTTACGCGTGGAATAATAAAATATTTATATTCATATATAATATTACATAAACCATCGTGTGGTAATGATAGATTTTGACTGTTTTTGGATTCAGTTGATAGTATTGTACGTACGGAAGGGACGCGAGGAAATTATAGGTTCGGTTAGGTCAGGTTATAACCACGATTTTGTGTTATTTTTTAATAAATACTTAAAGTGCACAAAGAGATTATAATATTGTTGTTGAGTTCACGGATTGGTTAAATTTCACTCGTCTAACTGTGCATTTTCATTTTGCTATGTAATGTATGAATTATTATTGAAATTTAAGTATTAAGGATAATATAGTGATTAATCGTGTAGATTAATTATAATAAAGTGTTCCCCGTAGGCATAGGCGTAAACCGGGAGGTGTGAGAGAGGGCAACTGCCCCCTCACTTAAAATTATACTGGAAAATGTCACCCTTGATATTTTGTAAAATTATTTTGTAAAGACGTTTTGAATTTTTAAGAAAAGTATAGAATTTTAAAAGATTAACGTAAAAAGAATTAAAAGATAAACATAAATAAATAAATAAATAAATAAAATAACTGACT
>JAIPRM010003527.1:0-25813 GCA_025469315.1 Stegophylla sp. TES_Ste_2020
AGAACCACTCTACGCCTTATCATTTGTCACTTATTACACGGACAGCCATGTTTATGTATACACTATTATATGTATATGTATATGTTTACACTATTAAATAACAGTATCTAACCTACTATTTATATTTATAGTATTAACTTCCTTCTTTATATTATTAAATTCCCTCGTTCAGAATCGTTTTATTGAAGAAATGATTTATCGTTTCTTTAAAATTCAATACACCCGTCAAAGAATCCCACCCGTCGTGCGAAGAACACCCATCGTGCGAAGTATGTCCCGCTTTTTTTTAATATGTGAATATTTAATATAATAACTATTACTGTAATAATATTTTTTAGTGCACTTCTTTCATATAATTAATTTTAATTTTCAAGCGGTAACGTTCCCGTGAATTATCTGATATTCAATTATGATATTATTAAAGCAAGTTATAGCTACAATTTTATTCAGACAGGTAAAGTGTAGATAATGTACTGCATTATATGACAAAGAATGAAAATCGTTTGATTTATATTATTTCAAGATATTTTGGTCTTTAACATCTTAATTTTGGCCATTGATCAAAATTTACATTTTCAATTTTTAATACTATAAAAATTTTTATGGAAAATCATCTTCTTTAGATCTCTTTTCTGGAGATTTTTGTGCCTCCTGATTTAAAAAGCCGGACATACTTCAAAATATGGGTATTCTTCGGTCTTCGGGTGAAACTTGGGTGAAGGGGGACGTGTTAGATTAATAAGAAACGAATCAATTCTTCAATAAAACCATTCAGAATAGAGCTTCAGTTTATGTAGGTAACACAATTTTACTTTAAAATTATACATAAAATATTTCAAGTATTATTTTCAAAATTTCCTTTCAATCAAAATATTTTCATTATTATTTCCTATCTAAATTGAATTTTTCATAGATTAGATAAAAAAAAGTTTTATTGCTATTTTGTCAAATTTTAGTAAGTTTTTCTCGAATTTTGGAGTAACTATTGAGAATTTTGAAAAATGTTTTCCCAAAAGTACCTCAACGACCAAAGCTATGAATCAAAATCTTTTAGTCGAAACTTTTGGACAAGTATTTCACTATTTCTACAAGAAAACGTTTACACATAAAAAAAATAAATACTACGAGTACAACACTAGTTTCTTCTCTCCATTTAGAATCTAAAAATACATATTTATATGTATCGATTTAATATTGTAAATAAAAAAAAAAAAAAATGATTTTATTAAAATATTATGATGTAAGTTTACTTTTGATATTGAAAATGAACTGCTAAGTCTAATGAACAGCTTAACTTTTAAAATGTATTAGTTTATTTTTTAACTGAATAGAAGTAAGTACTTATTGGAAACCGTATTGTTATTAAGGTATTTATGAATAATTTCATATTTTTCCACCCTCAAA
Source organism: Stegophylla sp. TES_Ste_2020 (assembly GCA_025469315.1). NCBI lineage: Eukaryota > Metazoa > Arthropoda > Insecta > Hemiptera > Aphididae > Stegophylla > Stegophylla sp. TES_Ste_2020. The sequence continues at coordinate 1,405 of JAIPRM010003527.1, forward strand.
TAATACGCTCATGTACGCCACTTTCAGGGATGATAATTCATTCTAAAAGGTTTTTTTTTTTTTGGTGGGGTGAGAGTTCAATTTGTATGAAGATGAATATACGAGTAAGTACTCGTAAATAAATAACTGTTAAAAAGTTTTTATTGCCCTGTTGCGTGTCTATTGAATATTTGATATGCGATTGTGTGTAAGTGAGTGTCGCGCATAAATTGAAAACAATATATAGTTTTGTCAAAAAGTGATGCATAATATGAGGGTGGAAAATGGAAAAAAAAATAACGCCCAGGTGTCAAAAACCGGAATACATCTCTGGGTTCATTTCGTCAAAAAAAGATCCCGTTACTTTTCAGAACATGGGCGTTCTCACGAAGGGGATATGGGGGATAGATCCCTTCCAAGATGAATTTTTTGATTGTGAGCAAAGCAAAAAAGCTTATAATTTTACAATGATGTTTATTTTTTCTCTTTCTATAAACATTTTTTCGTATAGAAATACTTGTCCAAAAATTTCGATCAGTAAATAGATTTGAAATCAGACTCAAATGGTACTTTATAGAGGTTATTTTTAAAATTTCTCAATACTTTTTCAAAAATCGTGGAAAATCTGTCGAAAAAACGGCAAAATATGCAATTACCGAAATTTTCGTAAAAATGCTTTTTAACATAACTTCAAAAATAATGCAAGAAACTTAAAACCTTAAACACCATAAAAATGGTCACAAAAATTTTCCTTCAAACTTTCAAAAATATTTAATAAATTTCGAGTTAAGTATAGCATTTGAAAATTTTGGAAATTTATCGTGTCTATTGATCTTGAAGATGTACTTGATTCAACTGATAAGAATTCAGAAAAATCGATAGTTTAATTTGGATTTGTCCTTAACGTCATTGTCATTGTAAAATGTTTACAATTTTAATAAAAATTACAATAAATATGACTTGATGATATATAATATTATTATATTAATATTCAATATAGAGTTGTGAGGTGAAACCACTGTTGCTTATTTTCTAAAAAATTTTTCATCCCCCTCCATTTAAATATTCTGAGAACGCCACTGATTCAGAAAATGTGTATTTTAAAATAAAATGTGCGCATTAAAAAAAAAAAAAAAAAATGTTGCTCGCAATAATCGCAGCAGTTTTGCGAATTTGAGTTTGTTGCAGGGCCGTATTTATGTGCAGACTACATAAGGCTGCAGCCTACGGGCTCGCACCACATTGAAAAATAAATAAATTTAAAAAATACTTAATATTTTAAAAGTGAAAAAATTATGATGTTTTGATACTGTGGTGGGGGCTATTGCCGATGCGATTTTTGTTCGTAGACTAATTCCAAGATTAATAAAAATAGATTAGTAATCCTGAATAAAATGGATTAATATGAATAAATATATTTCTATTTATTTGTGTTATTGTTGAAAAATGGTGAAGTCAGATTTATGACACGTAACGAGCTATTTTTATATATCGATGAAAATCGATTATCAGGCGGCAAACGTCTGCGTCTGTCTTAAAGTTTAAGATAAGGTATTCTAAATAAAGAAAAAATAAAATAAAGTAAAAGGTATGTGTTTAACTGATCAATACATAAATATTCATAAAATATCACATTTTTTTTTTCTTTAATTTCATTCCCAGACCCCCTTTTAGCAGGGCCGGCCATAGGCGCAAACGGGATAAAAAAATTTTTGGGGTAATATTTTTCCATTCATTTTGATGAGTATAGTAGTATAAAATATTTTCTGAAGTATATAATACGTATGATGTACCTATTTTACCTACGCTTATTTATCGTACAATTATAAAATAAAAATATATTTAAGGATCAAGGATTATATCAAAAAATCATTGAAATATAATTTATGTTTCAACATGGGTTAAAAATATGGTGTTTATTAGTAATTTTACAATAGTTGATAATTGATTCATATAGTATTATAAAATATCATTCAATATCATATAGTAATATAAAATAATATTCTGTGTTACATCATAAATATTTTTATATATACCTATTCAAATATCATATTCTTTTTTTTGGGGGGGAGGGGCTGCGCAACGGGTCCTGCCTAGGGGTCAAAAATTTCTAAATACGGCACTGGTTCGTTGCACAATGGGCTTCTCGATTTTTCGCGCTGTACATTGTCGTCGGATCGCGTTAAACGGCGGCGTTTCAACACTGTTGACGACTTCTTTTTCTCGTTCGTCTCTTTACAGCATCACTTGACTCAATCGATCGTGTGTGTGTGTGTGTGTGTGTCGATTGACAGCTACACGTATAGCGAATAAATACCCATTAAACAGCAGTGTTGTTAAACAAATAAAAGTCTAACGATAATTTATGCACAAGTGCTCAGCCGCCACCGACGCCCGTCACGGAGTGTCAGACGGTATATTATTATGACGGCGTATGACACTGAGTGGGTAACAATATAATATTATAGACGCGTCTTCACGCGCTTTCCGAGTATTCTCGTTCATGACGTGTACGACGATTGCTGTTGCTGCTCCGGCAGACAGAAAGGCGGTATATTTCCGAAAACTAAATTGTTCGGGAAAATGAGTTTTTCGATTTCTTCGTTTTTCACACTTCGAAATGAATTACATTTCATCACTTTTTTTTTCTTTTACAATTTCACTGTAAAACGGCCTCCGTTGTATTTTATAATAATATTCAGACGTATTTTAGATTCTGCACGAAGTGAAGAGGCTAGTGTTTTTACAATAATGTTTAATTATTTTTCCTGTATACACATTTTCGTATAGATCTATTTGTCCAAAAGTTTCGATCAGTAACTTTTTGAAACCGGATTTGCCTCTAGTTGGTACATAAGAGTGGTCATTTTCTTAATTTCTCAATTCTTCAATTTTTTTTTTTTAAACTACCCAAAATTTGACAAAAACGACCCGGAATCCATCATTTTTTGATCCGAACTTTATGAAAATTTAGACATAGATAGAAAATAATATAAGAAAGATTTTGGCGCATGAAAATTTTGAAAATATAAAAAAAAAATTTTGGACATTTATCTAACATTTTTTTTTCTCATTTATTTTTTTTCCTTTATATATTAGATAAAAAAAAAAAATAAAGTAAAGCAAAGTAAAGTATAGACAAGAAAGCTGGACATACTTCGCACCACGCATATTCTTCGCTCTTCGGGTCAGATACTTTTGGTGAGTGTGTTGAAAATGACGACATTATTGAGTAAAGAATTATATTATTAACTTCTTTCATTCAGAATTGTCTTATTGAAGAAATGATTTATCGTTTCATTAAAATATAATACACCCACCAAGAGCTTCACACCAGAGATGCGAAGAATACTCGTCGTGCGAAGAACACTCATCGTGTGACCCATCATTTTTATTATTATTTTTATCATTTTACATTCTGAGTGGAGCGAAGAAGCTAGAGTTTTTACAATGATGTTTTTTTTTTTTTTTACTGCAAATACTTTTTCGTATGAAAATACTTGTCCGAGCGACTTTGTGAATTAGAATTTCGCTCTAAAAAAACTCTTTGGTCCCTAAGAAAATCAGTAGGAAAATGGTTCCAGATGGATTCGGACTTCAATTTTGTATCTAATATTTACTATCCATGTTATTTTTAAATAATTATACAATTTTCGAATGATATGTTTTAAATATTATATTAAGTATTTACACATTAATGAGAATCAATTCGAAAATTTAAAATTTAAAAATATTTCACAATTAGTATTTTGTAAGTAGTAAATAAACAAGATATCTACATAATAATTCGTTTAGGTATAATTATAACCAGTGGTGAGCATAATAAAATAATTTTATTATCTTTTATTTTACCTAGATGGACAGAAAAAGTTTATTTGGTTTACTATCCCAGGTATATATTTGTGTCTTATCATAGGTACTCAACAAAATATTTAATTTTTTTTTTTTTCAATTATAAATATTTATATAGTTAATTAACACTGAATTCAGTTATGCGAAATTGATCAATACTTAAATATGTCAATAATATACCTTTCTTACAAATAAATATTTTATTGTAAGTTCTGTAATTTTTTTTCGCAAATAATAGTTCTATAATCATCAACAATATTGATTTCTCAAACTATTCAACACGAAATAAGTATAAAAAGTTATTCTTTGATTTATCCACACAAATCTTTGTTAACTTTTATCTTAGCATGTTTAAAAAAAAAAAATCTCTATTTAAATCAAATTATTTTCGATTATCTTTAAAGGTGATTTTTCAATTAGTTCTGCTCAATACGAGCTAAACGAGTTTGTTCCAAGTAATTCATAAACTCTGACTGATTCGACACTTGAAGTCTAACACTTTTGTGTACATATAATATATATATGTATGTATTAATTAGATTATATTGTTATTAAATATCAGCACGTCGCAGTATGCCGTAGAGAGCTACTCCGGTATTGTTATGACGGTATTATTTCACATTAGACAAAAACAATTACGAATTCGTACCATTACTCAGCTGATTCAGCGAGCCGGCTTTAACGTCCGTCCACCGCCGCGGAGAGCGGTCAAACGCGTGCGTTTGACGCTCCAATTAAAATTTCATCTCTCAGCCATTTTATTAACGAGCATATAAACGCGCGCGCGTGTGCGACTGCTATATAATAATATATATATATATATATATATATATATATACGTTCAGTGCAGTGGCCGTATTCGCAAGGGAAATAACGAGTCCTGTTGGCGTTTAAGTAGTTTTTTCTTTTTTTTCGAAACGTACAAAACCGTTTTTATGAGTTTCAAGAAAACTATAGCTAGGTACAGTTTGCATTACAAGTCCCATATCCTCCCTTCTCCCCTCCCCAATGTCCCTATGCGGTCAACAAATAAGATAGCTAGTTTTTCAGTAGTGATTTATGAGAAAAGAAAACACCAAATTAATGGTATTAATTTCAATAAAATATAACAGTGGAAAATATGAAAGTAAATAATTTTTTCCTATTGTTTAGTCTTCTATATCATATTCAGAATAATGGTAATGTTAACAAAAAAAAAAAAAATGATTTAATCAATAACGATTGTAATCAGGGAAGTATTCATAACAATGAAATATTCCAAACAATCATTTTGAAACCATAGTGTTTAAAGTAATTCTCTTTGCGTTAAATTAAATTCCAAATCACATTTATTATCTTCAAAAATTGATTGAAAAATATATTCACATATTTAATTTTAGATTAAACGAGTGGAGCGAAGAAGAAATTGATTTTTTTCAGTTTTTAAAACATAATTTCCCTTAAATATGAGTAATAGAATTTTCAGGAAATAATATTTTGAAACTCTCAGTAGTTTTTCCAAAAATAAAAATAAACACCTTAATTATGACATATGAGTAAAAACGATAAAATATGCAATATACTAGACATTCGTGAATCAATTTTAGAAATTCAATCTTTTCTCAAAAAAAAAAGTATTCAAAACTTAATAGTTTTATCCGTTATCAAAAATAGTGAAATATACATCAATATAATATATTTAGTGATACAGTTTTTTTTTTTTTAATTTAATCATTAATTTTGGGATAATAATTGTAGAACTTTGGAAATATTGGAAAAATCTCGTTTTTATGTGAGTTTTATTCACTAAAATAATGTTAAAAATAATAATAGAACAAAAGTTATTGCATTTGGCAAATTGTACTGGAACACACTGTTAGTGTATAATTATCGGGTTGTAATTAAGGAGTATCAATTGGCATTTGTAAGAGTTTCATATTTTTCTATATTATGCTCTCAATTTATAACGGACCAAACTTTTTTTTTTGTATACTTGCATGCATAATATTTTGTCAAAATTTACTCCTAAAATTTCTATATGGTGACCATATTATAACCCAGCATTGTGTTCTCTTGTCTCAACTAACTTTGAACGTGACGTTTTTCATTCTGTTTTTAGAAAATGGTTCTATTTTAATTTCTATATCTGCACAATATGCATATAAAAAAAAATTAGAACAAGCAGGATAGATAGAAGGAATATGAAATTCAGTCAAAATTATTTTTAAAATTTCATATTACACATTTTTTTTTTTTTTTTAGTGAATATTGAGACGATACATAAATACGAGATAGAATCACCTCTCCCTCTTCCCAATATCACAATATTAAAATTAAAAATTTTTGATCATTTTGGTCAAAATCTTTTATTTTTTTTTTGTTAACTCCACGTAACGGTTTAACTACTTATGTGAGACATCTAAAATTGTATAATTTATCAACTGTAGATAGTTTGGTTATTTTACTTGATACCTACCAAGTAACTTGATTTTTATTTTACAGACTTAACGGATACAGTATACAGTACATAGTTTGATTTAAATATTAATTAATCCAATCCTTGAGACTCCAAATCTTATTATTTTTGCTTACACTTACTTCCAGAGCAACACCTTCATACCACAGTTATTTTATAGAATGCAAATGAACTTTGCCTGACCTGTTTTGTAACTAATTCTTTATGAATTGGATAATGAAAGAAAATAGGAAAGATTGCACAAAGTTAATTAAATATAAAATCGATTTTTATAATTAATGGTAATATAATTATGAACTCCTAATATTACCATAATTTTGACCAAATTAATAATTTATTAATTCACACTACTCAAATCCATTCTACACAATTTCATTTTCGAAGTACACACTTTGTGTTTGGGTTCCTTAAATAATAATGCCTGGAATCAATATTTCAATAGATTTGTACGCTTAAAAGTTAAAGGTGCCTGTTGAAATTAAATTTTTATCACGGGAGGGCAGATGAATGTACTGGAATTTACGACATTGAAACTTTAAAAAGGGAACCATTAGATCTAGATATACTGTTCTACAGGTAATTGAAATTTTGTGATAATGTCAGTAAGTAACTCAGCGATATTTTCCATCCAAATTTGTTGTGAAAGGTATGAAAAGAATCAACAAATTGAAAAATAATTTTTGAAAATATCTCCGTAATGATAAACACGAGCAAAAATGTATTACAGGTGAAAAAAAATTACATTATTAATAATACCTATAAACACATACGGTAATAACTTAATTCAAAATTATCCTAATAAGAGCTTAATTACATCAAACAAATTTTTAAATCTCAGAATATGATAAATATGAAAAGTGCTTTATTAAATTACCAGGTGAATTATAAATTAATTTAATTGATATTGAAAACCCATGTTAAAATATAAAAATTACAAAACAATTAGATTTAGATTTTTTTTTCGATTTTTACCAACATTGTTTGTCCTGCTATTAGATTCTGAACGAAGTGAAGAAGCTAGTGTTTTTACAATGATGTTTATTTTTTTTCTTCTTTTTTTTTATTTTTTTTTTTCTGTAAACACTTTTTTGTATAGATATACTTGTCCAAACGTTTAGATCAGTAACTTTTTGAAACCGGATTTGCCTTTTGCTGGTACTTTAAAGAGGTCATTTTTTGAAATTCTTAATTCTTCAATTCTTTTTTTGAAAAAAAACTACCCAAAATTTGACAAAAAGACTCAGAAACCATGGTTTTTGATCCGAACTTCATGAAAATTTAAACATAAGTAAACAATAATATAAGAAAGATTTTGGTACACGAAAATTTTGAAAATGTGAAAAAAAATTTAGACATTTTTCTAACATTTTTTTTTCTCATTAATTTTTTTTTTTTCATTATTTATTAGATAAAAAAAAAAGTAAAGTAAAGTAAAGTAAAGCAAAGCAAAGTAAAGCAAAGTAAAACAAAGCAAAGTAAAGTATTGACAAGAAAGCCACACATACTTCACACCACGGATATTCTTCGCTCTTCGGGTCAGATATTCTTGGTGAGTGTGTTGAAAATGACGACTATTATTGTTCTTTATATCAATAACTTCTTTCGTTCAGAATCGTCTAATTGGAGAAATGATTTATAGTTTCTTTAAAATTATGCACACCCTTCAAGAGTATCTGACTCTAAAAGCGAAAAATATCTGTGGTGCGAAATATGTCCAGCTTTCTTTTTTTCATATTAATATGACCCCCCAATGAAACTAAATGAATAATTTTTATTAATAATTTTTACACCTCAAAAGTATAAATTAATGTTAATATAAAGTTGGTGAATTTCTCTTCGTAATTATTATATAAAATTGGTACTTAAATAATTCAATGTTTAAAAATTAAATACAAACTAGTAGTGATAACGCACACGAATGAAATCGAAACGCCAGTAGACCAAAAACAGTACATGTGCAGGTTTTCCACATTTCATTATATTATGTAATAACAACCACAGAACGAAAATGCATCGAATTTCAGTACTCGAATGATTATTTACGCTGTTGTTGTAATAACGTTATGTTTAATTAGCATTTTGACCGCTTCAAACAGTCCGTTTGAGTGGATCCGATGTTACAAAATTTCTGATGTTACATTAAAATGAGAAATCGACAGCCACATTAAATGCGTAGAAGTCGATTTAATGACAAATCGAATCGTAACTTTTCAAATTTTAATGTTTATCGTAAATTCACGTTGACAGAGACATACATTTTTGATTACCTTTAATTCAGATTCTCGACGTAAGTTATTTATGAAGTCAAGTGAACCTCAAAGAAACTAAGGACGATTTTAGTTTTATTATTGAAAAGAGTGCTGTCGCACTTAATCATCATTCACTGCTTGAATCCCATTCCAACCACTTATATTTGATAAGCTATAGTGGATTTTATAAAACGTAAAACGTACTTAATAATCATAAATTATATTTATTTTTAAAAATTCGAACAAAGTCATCTACGAAATAGAATTTTCTCAGAAATTAAATCACGTTTCTAAAATTTTATTTCAAAATAACTTGAATATTTAATTTCAATTTGATGTCTATATAATTTTAATTCTTTTTTTTTTTTTTTTTTAGATTTTGAACGTAGTGAACGTATTTAACGTAAAGTGTTTTTACAATGATATTTATTTATTTTTTTAATTTTTTCTTTTTCTGTTAACATTCTTTTGCAAGGAAATATTTTCCAAAAGTCTCAATCAACAAATTTTTGAAACTAAATTTGCCTCTAAATTCTATTTATTCGAACTTCTCAATTTCTCATTTTTTTTTATTTTTTTTTTTTTTTTATAAATTTTTAAAATTTAACAAAAAAAATCTTGAAAACGATCCTTTTTGACCCAAATTTTATGAAAATTTAAATATAGATAGACAATAATATATAAAATATTTTGACTCAAGAAAATTTTGAAAATGTGAAGAAAATATTTTGGATTTTTTTTTCTAACACATTTTTTTCTCTTTATCATTTTCCTCCTTTCTTTATTTATTAGATAAAAAAATAAGGTAAAATAAGGTAAAGTAAAGTATGTAATAAAGTGAAGTGAAGTAAAGTAAAGCAAAGATAAATAAAGTATAGCCAAGAAAACCGGACATTCTCTACACCACGGGTATTCTTCTCTCTTCGGATCAGATACTCTCGGTGAGTATGATAAAATTAACGACTATTATTGTTCTTTATATTATTTTATTTTATCATCATCTTCCTTTGTTCAGAATCGTATTATTGAATAAATAATTTATCGTTTCTTAAAAATTGTATACACCCACCAAGAGTATCTGACCCGAAGACCGAAGAATAATCGAGGTGTGAAGTATGTCCTGCTTTCTTGTCAATACTATACTAATTTTTGCTCTACTCTACTCAACATTACTTTACTTTTCTTTTCTTTACTTTACTTTACTTAACTTTGCCATGATAAATTACTAAAAAAGTTGACAAAAATGCCTGTATTTTTTTTATTTTTTGTAATCCTACTCTCCAAACTCTTTGAAAATTTAAACATCGATAGACAACAATATAAAAATGCTTTTTTCACAATAGTTTTATATAGTAACTTTTTAGAACAAAAGTCACACTCAAGTGATATTTTAAATAGATAATTTTTCTAAATTTTGAATTATTTTTCTAAAAATAAGGGAAACCGGTTGAAAAATTTAGCAAAAGTGGCACTTCTATAGCCTATCAACCCTAAGATGGATAAATACCAATCGCGAATGACTTTTTTCTGTATAATTACCATAGATATTCACCTGATTGGATATTTATTTATATATTAATATAATCTGAATAGGATATATTGATGTAATGCAATAATATTTCACGGGGCCGAAATCGAAAAAAATCTGTAATACACATGCGCACTTTAAGTTTATGTAACATAATTTTATTAAAAAGTTTTTAAAATATATTAATATTACAAAAAAATTGTTACATGCTCTCAGCCAATTTGATATCCCTCTATTTATTGAGAACACGAAAAAAATAATGTAAATGAGAAAAAAAATGTTAGAATGTTTAGCTTTTCCTTGTTTACTTTTAATACTATTGTTAATTTCGAAGAATGACCTCTTTTAAGTGCATTCTATCTTCAGCCAATTTTCGATCTCATAAAATAGCTAGACCAAAATTTTGGACAAGTTTCTCTACATGAAAAAGTGTTTAGTAACAAAAAAAAAAAAAAAACATCATTATTAAACCTTTAACTCTTTCACTACACTCAGTATCCAAAATAAATCAAACAACTATTAATTCAATTAGTATGATATGTGGGAATTACGTGAGAATCGTAATCCAAAGTTTACAGTATAGATTTTCTTCGAATTGGCGTTTTTACTGGGAAGTCCTTATCCTCATTTTTGTTCAATTTAGATAACGCTTAATACGAATACGTCGTTATGGTTTTTTTAATCAATTAAGCTTGCAATTAAAGAAGATAAAAAATGTTATTCATTTATTGTCACTTCGTATTTATTATTAAATAATTACAATTTTGAATACATTAGTTTGAACCGAGTATAAAGCCACCGCATTAATTTGTTCTTTTATAATTAAATTACTACTCACCATTTTGAATAAATATCTGGACATAAAATTATTGTATATTGTTTTGTCTTACTCACATGCATATTTTTATACTCTTTCGGTCACATTAACTTCCAAAATCTACTAATAAAGGTTAACTCAGTTGAATTCTTTGTATAATATCGAATCTATAAGACTGCCAAACTTTCAACATTAAGTAATGAAAAATAAGAGGACAATATATAATACATCTATAATAATTATACATTACAATTGTGTTTTACCTACATGAATTTATGGTATCTATTTCCAAATGATATATGTTATAATATGGTGAAACTGATGAAAATTTAAGTTGTATGTCCATAATTTGTCTTTAATTTCTTCAATTATATTAGGTAAATTAAGGAGTGGTGGGGCAAAGTGATCTAAGTTCCAATATTTTAGTTTTTGGTAAATCAAAAAAAACCATCCCATTTTCTCAAAAACAAGTAAATTTTTACTAATCGAATTCTGATGCAACAGCAAACGTGAAATTAGACAAATTATATATATATATATATATATATATATAAAGTTAAAACAATGTAAAAAAAGAAATATTTTATAGATGAAAAATGTCAAAAACTTTTTTTTTTCAAAAAAACCTAGGTTTAAATTAACCAGAATGAATTAAGTCCAACAATTTAATCATTTAGCCATTGATCGATTTGAATATATCGCGATCAATTGGACCGTCTATTTATCTACAACTTTTAGATAGTTTCTAGAGATAGATCTCTTTACACAGTATTGGCATGGGTACATGGATTATTTTTGAGTAAAAAAAACATATATTTAAATTGCTGGCACTCAGATCACTTTGCAACGATTCTAAGATTTTAAGTTATGAATTCATAAGAATATTTTGTTACGTACAATATAATTAAAAATTTAATTTTCCTTTGAGAGATGATAATTGAAAAAACTACGATTTCGAACGTGTACATTGTGCAATAGAAAATAATTGATAGTGTCGCGTATTCATGAAACTTATTAAATTGTGTAAATCGTATTATATCATTGGTAGTGATTGATCAGGATAGAACCTTTTCATAAGAACTTATTATTTTAGATACTAAGTCGAGCGAAGGAACTAGTGTTTTTTAATTTTTTGTTTTTTTTTTTTTTCTATAAACACTTTTTTGTATGGAAATACTTGTTCATAAGTGACAGAAAGTATTTTTTTGAATCAGAATTCACGTCTAGATTAGGGGTCGGGAATCTTTCTTTATAGAAAAGAGCCATTTTTCTCAAAAATTCAAATTCATTTTGTTTAATGAGTCTCATTTATATGAACAGCCATTTTTTTTTTTAAGTCATTAATATTCTATATACGTGTCTTTATGATGTTGTATATTATTGAGGTAGGTACAATTGAAATCTATGCATTCTGAAGAAATATGAAAATTTTGTAATTAATTATATATTAAATATTATACATGTATAGAAAAAATAAATTTTAATGTGTATCCTAAAAAGCTGCAGATTGGTTACTAAATAGATGATACTTTAGAGTGGTAATTTTTCGAAATTCTCAGTAGTTTCTAAAAAATTGAGAAAAACAGCCCTAAATTTGACGAAAATTCCAATACATTTTATTTTTTTTTTAATTTTAATATTGTGAAAATTTAAATACGAGAACTTAAATATAGATAATATGAAAAATATTTTGGTGGCAGAAAATTTTAATATGTGAAAAAAAAATTTATCACTTTCCTTCTCTTCAAACAATTTTTTTTCTTTTTTCTCAGTCAATAGAGAAATATTAAACTGCCCGAGTATTTTTATTTATTTATTTTTTTTGTTTTGCTATAATAATATACTTTATAATTTTTAATTAAAATTATATTTGATAAACTGAAACTCCACTCGGAAATATTTTATTGAAAAAATTATTTATCGTTTCTTTAAAATTTAATACATCCACTAAGCCCCACATGAGGAACGAAGAATAACCAAGATGAGAGATTTTAAGGCTTGTTTTTTTATTTGGTTCTGTTATTTTCATTTTAACCACGATTTAAGGTATACCTTAAATCGTGATTTTAACTTATATGCGTTTATCTTTTAGTTTTTACTGAACAGAAACTTTTACAATTTTGATTATAAACTCTACTTTTTTATTCAAAAGATTCACCTTTTCATACAAATGAAAATTTGCATAAAAAAAAAATAAACATCATTATAAAAATATTTTTAAAAACAAAATGATTTAAAACCTTTTCGTACTAGACCGTAATGTCTCGTATATCTCGTGTAATATCGTATGTATAAAGTTTTCACTAAATGTTAAATCAAAATACAATTATAATTTTTATTAATATATTTTGAGAAACATACCAAAGTGATGAATTTATGGTTATTATCACTTATTTTATTTACTTGAAGACCAAACAAATTGTGAATTATAGTTTGTTTTAAAATTATGAATTAAGTAATTAATGGTTAGGTAATTTATTTAATTTTGGAAATCACATAGTCTGTCCATAAATGGTACAATAAACATGAGTACTACGGTAAAAGGAATTACGTGTTAATTTAGTTGTAGAAACAACTCAAATCGACACATGTTAAATCTTCTTTTATTACATATATTAAAATTCACATTTTTTTATTTAAATTTTGCAAAGCTTAGGTAGATTAAATACTAGATTTGTTATCTACTCACAAGCTAACATATTTTCTTCTCTATTTTTGCCAAATAAGTAACTGTACGCCTTAGACCAAAACATTGTCGAATGTACTGGCCATGAAGAATTGAATCAAGCTGGCATCAATAAATGTTATGAAAAATCCCACACCAAAAAAATAAATCTAAGTACCAAATTTAAACCTTCATGGAAAAATTTAATTTTCAAAAAAATAACAGATTAACAATGTAAAAATTTCATGGGATCTTTAAGAAATAAATTAAAGTTTTACTCTTAATTGATTAAAAAATGGTGTCTATATATTAAATAATAATAAAAATCATACTTACTAAAGTTGTTATTTTAATCACTTTTCATTCACTTTAGTTTACTATTTTTATTCAGATACCAACGCTGATTTTTTTCGCTCCACCTTTCCAACACTGTCAATTTTGGAAGTTTTAATTTTCAATTTTAATATATATATATATTTGAAGCTTTTCTCTTAGAATTTCGGGCAGTCGAGTGCTGGGCCTTAATTATATCGTGTACGCACGTGACTGGATCATAATGGCGTCGATCCCATTACCGTAGGGAAGAAGAAAAAAAAAGACATCTTACGCGACCTGTCAAAAACGCAAGTCCAATTATCTCCAGCAAGTCATTGCCCCGCGGGTGGTCGGACCAGAGCACAGTGGTTTCACAGTCGGTTCACGCAAACGTCGTAATTTTGCCTATCCAAAACGCCTTTCGGTGGCGACGTCTGCATCACGGATAAAAAATATTATAATATTATTTTACGTATACTTGTTACTCAGTGTCAGTTAAGACTAAATTTTAGTATAAAGACATAAGATTTTCCGTAGGAACTTGTCTAAATTTAAGGTAAAAAAAAAAAAGCCACTCTTCTTTGCTCCAAGACTAGGATACTCTTGGTAGACGTGTTAAATTAAAAAAAAAAAAAAACAGTAATTTATATAAATCATGACTTCAATATAACGATTCTCAACGAATATTCAGTTTATTATATGGTATAATTATTTTTAGTTTTATATAGAGTGTGTTTGATAATTATTAATGAAATAGAAAAATAATCTATGTTATTCATGAAAATGGTCGATTCTACCGTATTTAAAAAAAATTGACTCGACAAACTTTAACAAATGTGTAAACAATTTTGAAAAAAAAATAAATTAAGAATAGATAATTATTAGCATATATTATAATATACTGATTATTCGTTTAACATGAACTAATTTTTAACTTTCAAAGTCTTCTAACTTATGCAGTTTTCTCGATCAATGTCATTATCAGGGCTCAGAACTTTATGCATTAAGAAACAATGAAATAAATGTGCATACATATGCACTAAAAAAAAAAACTCAAATATGCAGTATAATATGCAACTATTTTTATTGTAAATATGTTTTTAAAAGTATGATTATGGAAAAAAATTATTTTTTATTCAGTACAAATTATGAATATGTATAATATAAATAATAAATTATGAATGAATAATTATGAAAAAAATTATTTTTTAATTATATACAAATCCTTTATGTATTTTTTTCTCTTAGTACAAACAAATATATTTTTATTCATGAAAATGTTTAAATTAAATAAAACAGGCCTAATTAAAACAAAACTGAAATTTATAATTGGTATAATATAATTAGAAATATAGACAAGGTGACAGTGTACGGAGGGCTAAATTTTTAAATTATTTAATTCACATATTTCAACTGTTGAAAATTTGTTTATTTTTTATAATTTACTATTAATAAAATAAACATCAAATATGCTTAATATGCTTAAAATCTTTTAATATGTGAAATCATATAAATTTAGTAAAATATGCAAAAATATGCAACATAAATTTTTGTATTTCAATTGTTTCGATTATGAAACAAATTTGTATCAAATCAGATTTTGATTATGCAGCTTCCTAAGAAATATGCAAATGCATAAAGTTCAGAGCCCTGGTTATTTTACTAAAGAATAATTTTAGATTCTGAACGAAGTAAAGAAGCTAGTGTTTTTACAGTGATGTTTATTTTATTTTCTGTGTACAACTTTTCGTATGGAAATAATTGTCCAAAAGTTTCGATCAGTAACTTTTTGAAACCGGATTAGCCTCTAGAATGTACTTTAAAGAGATCATTTTTTGAATTTCTCAGTTCTTCATTTTTTTTTTTTTTTTTTTGAAAAATCTACCCAAAATTTGACGAAAACGACTCGGAAACCATCATTTTTTATTCCGAACTTTATGAAAATTCAAACATATATAGAAAATAATATAAGAAAGATTTAGGCGCAAGGAAATTTTGAAAATGTGAAAAAAAAAATGTAGAAATTTTTCTAACATTTTTTTTCTCATTTTTTTTTTATATTATTAACTTTGTTCAGAATCGTTTTATTGAAGAAATGATTTATCATTTCTTTAAAATTTAATACACCCGTCAAGGGAATCCCACCCGTCGTGCGAAGTATGTCCGGCTTTTTTATAATACATAGAAAATTAATTTAATATAGATTCACATTATTACATTATAACAGTATTGCTATACTAAAATTTCACACAAATTATAAATTAATATTTCAACAGTTCGACAATTCAATATTTCATTCCAAAATGAATTATAAATTTAGAAGGAGCGTAAACACTGAATTTTTTAAAGTTATCATTTTATTTGAATTAATTAATAAAATGACACAATAATTTTCTAGTGTTGTTCAATGTCTTTTGTTCTGGGTAGTGTCAATCAGAAAATATGTTTATTTACATTATTGACATTTTCCTAGCAGTAATTATCTTATAGGCTTAATGGTGAAATAATAATACATCGAGAAACAATTTTTACTCAAATGGAACTGATCTGTATAGGCTTTTTTAATTTTTTAAATAAAAGTTTATAAAATTAAAAATTGTAAGCTTTTACAAAATTTTAATAGTGAAAAACACTAAAATTAAAAAAATGATTAGCCTAAATAAAAAGTTAATAATAATATACATTTTTTTTTTTTCATAATTTGTAAAAAATATTCTTATGATAATAAATCATATTCTCAAATGAATTGCCAAAAATTATAAATATAACCTTAAAATCGTAAAATATACCATAAAAACAAAGGAGTTAGCAAAATAAGCAAAAAAATTTAATTATATTCAAAATAAAATGAAACAAATTGTGTGTGTTTTTTTTTTAGAATATTTAATGATCATACCGATAAGTATGTAATTGCACACATATCCGAGCACTAAAAATAATACTTCATTTGGTTAGACATTCAGCGTCACACATTTAATCCTATAGTTAATAGAAAATTTTATTTTATGAAATCTATAAATTTACTAAAAAAACTGATTGTTCGTACACCTACTTTACAAGATTGAAAAATGTCTCTGTTCGTTTCGCTGTATTATGACAGTCCGTACCTAACCAGTATGAAAGCATTTTAAAGGGATTTAAAAACCTAAATAAATTCTTTTAATTTTTACAATGTTTTTTTAAAATTTAAAAATAACTTGATTTCACTGATAACAGATAATAATAAATATGATTCAAAAAGGTGAAATACCGAAAGTATTATAACACACCCAGATTTCCAGAACCAAAATGGTTGTCATACACAAGAGCACGTCATAGGGATACAGCAAGTGGAATAACACTTAGAGTTATATTGTCTTATGAGTAAAGTTTTATTAAATTTTCAGCATAAAATTTTGAGAACTTTCGGTTTTTCTTTTTAATTTTTTTTTTTCTTTCATATTTAAAATATTAATAATAATAATAATACCAATAAATTGATCACATGTCATTTGTTCATTTAAATCGTATACGTATATGATCGTCAGAGTGCGCGCAGAAATATCAACCTTCGTCCTTCTCCTCGATACGATCGTCTGACCGTCGCCGCACATATCCTCAAGGATATCCTGTCGTCATTGTTGTTATTACTATTATTATTATTATTATTCGTGACTAAACGTCGTCGTTTTCGCGGTGGGAAAGTAGATATTATAGCGAAAAAAACCCGTGAACAAGACCCGCGGGGAGGAGGAAAAAAAATAAGTAAAAATAAAGCCACGCGATACCGGAGTCCACGGGGGGTGGGGGGGAATGAAAGTAGTGGCGGTGGTAGGGGACTGGGGAAGGTAAAAGGGACTGGTGTGCGGTAGTGGCGGCGGAGCAAAGGACGCGAAAAACGGGAGAATGACGGAACGACGGTAAAAGAGATTTCGCGTATGTGCGGGGAAAAGAAAATACTCGAGGGTGTGTGTGTGTGTGTGTGTGTGAAGAGACGAGGGGGTGTAAATGACGGTAGCTGTGGGTGGGGGTGTAGGAGAAGGTGAGGTAAGACGGGGTGTGTCGGGGCGGGCGCAATTCAATTACACGCCGTTAGCTCATTTAGTATTTAGCTGATGGTCGTGCGTCGTCGTGGCAACGGAGACGCGCGCAGAATCCACCCATGTTGCGGCGGCGTCGAGAATCCCGGGGGGGTTGATCGAGGGATGGTCGCGGGGCGCGCGCGCTCCCTATAAAAGGCGCCTGCCGACGCCGCGAAAGCTCATTCGACTTTGGCACGCCAGCCGGAGACTAGTTCAAGCAACAAGCACGCGACACGGAGATGAAGACGGCGAAAAAGTTTAAGTCTCCGCGGACCGGCCGCCGTCGAAGTCGACGGCGGCCGTCTCGCGGCGGCGAAACTACCCTCTGCGGTACACCTCATTCGGGTGAGCATGTAGTAATAATTATTTATTTTTTTATTATTATTATTATTTATTACTAAGTATATTTAAGTTTATTAATTTAAGTATATTATTTAAGTTTATTAATTTAAGTATATTATTTAAGTATATTAATTTAAGTCATCGCGAAACGCATCCCAAAAAATCATTTTTTTTTTTTTATTTTTTTTTTCTCTTCAACAATTATTATACCAGTGTTGTAAAGTATTTGAATAAGAGTGTTTAAGTAAATTAGAATTCGAATACTTTTTTTAATTTTTTTTTTTTTTTTTTTACTAATATAATATAATAATACTTTATTATATTTTATTATTAATATTTATTATATCAAAACACGCATACAATATAGGTATATACAAAGTAAATTTCATTAGTTTAAAGAATGTTAGTGTTATTAAATATTTAAATTTCAACCTAAATTATTGTCACTTAAGCTTTATCGTCGCTATTACGAAAAAAAATTACAAGTGAAAATATGAAAATTTAATTTTTTCGGTAAATTTGAAATCAATATTTTAAATGGTGTGAAAAATAGTAATTTCATTCCATTTTCAAAATATTCATCTCAAAAAAAAATACAAAATATATTTATGTATAAAATAATTTTTTTATAACTTATTACAAAATAATTACGATTTTTCATCACATTTTAAATATTAAACTTACGTCCAACAAAAGTATATATTTTCACTTGAATAATTTTTTCACGTGATATCGAAGATGTATCGTTAAGACCAGGGCTGGCAAGTCCACGACACGTGAAACGATTTTAAGGGCGCGCGAAAAATACGCGAAAAATCAGTTTATTCGTTTGTCAGAAAAAATCAAAATAGAAAAATCGTCGGGAAATATTTTTAAATTTCCGTAACTCGAATAATATAATCTTGTAAAATAATTAATAATATTTTCAAATCATTTCAAAAAAAATATTTTGAACGCATCGTACGATTTCGTAGTCATTGGCGTCGTGTAAGAAAAAAAAACATTGATCGCCGATTTTCATAAAAAAACAACTTGAGTTCTAAACAGAAATTTATTTGTTAATTATATTTATGGAAGAATTTAAAAAACACATTTTTTACTCGAAATATTTGTCATAATTTTCTAACACTCGGGGAAATGATGAAAAAAATCAGTTAAGTTTTTGCACGCATAGTCAGAAAAAATTGCCATCCCTGATTTAGACGATAATTATTATTTAAGCTCATTTTTAATATTTTTTACATTAAGTATTTATTTTGTTTTCAAAAAATGTATTCAAAATTACATTTTTAGTGAGATAATTATCGAGTCGAATTTATTTCGAATATATATTTTTTTTTCGAGAATAATAAATTTTCTTCGCTTTTACACTTTTTCAAAGTACTCTTTACAACACTGTATATTGCGCGCGCCAAAAGTTTACACGCCGACACAAAATTTACACCGCGATGACGAATTTCTCGCTTGAGATTTGATTTGTGGTGAAAATAAATTACCGAACACTGAATTCGTTGAGGGCATTTAGTGTAGCTCGCAAATTAATCGCTTGTATAATTTTGTGGTTTTCATCCGCCGTTAAAACGGTAAAAAATGATATTAAGAAAATTATTCTTTGAAAATCCTTAAAAGAAATAAGTATTTTCACGAGCGAAAAACAACTCGTAGGAATAATTATTATTCGTTATTTCGTCGAGAATCGTTTTCAACTAGTAAATATTTTTTTTTTCGTCCGTCTACGCCGGAAAGCATCATTAAAATCGAAATTGACAATATTTTCGACGAAAATAAATTATTATTATTTGCTCCCTTTTGCGATTTCGAGTAACAATACTTTGGACCTGAGGTCGGGGGACTTTTGAACAATATACACGACGCGATAACATTAAGTGGCCCTTATTATAATATTGTTTCTTCGATCCGACTTCTGCCGCCGAGACGTGTCTGCAATAAAAACGTCCGCGTTCCCTTCAAAAACATAAAATTGTGTTTCAATAAAGGTCTTGATTTTTTTTTTTTTTTGCTTCTCGTCACCAATACGCGCACACAAATACACACACACACACACACACACACACACACACGTTTATGTACATACTTAAACATTTTTTACGGCCCGGCCCGTGTTTATACGCGTTATTATTGTTATTCTTATTATTCAATCCGGAGAGCAATAAAGTCGACGTGAGGCTCCCCTAAGTCGTAACGAAAGTACAAAACAAAATCATAAAAAAAAAAACGAAACAATAATAAAACTTCACGTCGAACCCGCGCGTTGTACCCGGTGGCGGACGAGAAGAATGTCGCGAGGTCCGTGTAAAAAGTCGACCAGACCATACCCTCCTACTGATATATTATTATAGACTACCGCCGCGGCCGGAAACTCGGACGGGTAAGTGGTACCTCCCGACACGCACTTGGTCTGCGGTTAAAGTGTACTTGACGCGTTGCGCACCGACTTTCACACGCCGAGACCGTAATTTTCTCCCGTCTCGCGAATAAAGTTCTTACCCCGCGTTCTTTTGCCTGCAAGCGAACAAAAAAAAAATATATATACATATTTATATTTATACAACCATTTAGTGTACTCGGTGAGTGGTAAAAAAAAAAAAAAAACTCCCGGTTCTTTATTGAAGGTATATATATATATATATAAATATGCATACATTATTAATAGTAGTTATTAAAATAATATTGTGACGAGTAACGACGTTTTTCCGGCCAATGTCCTCCGGCAGCCGCCAAACAACAGCGGCAATTAATCCTTATTAAACGCGCGTTTACTGGTTGGTTTTGATTGAATTATAATTTATTGTAAATATTTTAATTCAATATATGTATACAAAAAAAAAAAAGACTTTACAACAAGCCCTTTTTTTTTTTGTCGTTCGACTACGTAACGCGCACAAAATTATTATAGTACAGTAAAAAAAAATGTAGATCATGTAGAGCATATATCATGTTTTTAATGACAAGTTTAATTGCCAATATTTGTTTAAATATCCCTGTGTTACAAATAATTATACATTTAATATTCATGAAAAAACTAAAGTGCTGTTTAATAATAAATATTTTTTTGAGTAACTTCCGATTTCGGTTATAATCCATCACCGAGAAGCGTACTCTATTTTGAATTATTTGGAAGGATTTATAGCTGCAAAAAACTTAAATTAAATTACTTTAAGCGCAGAAAAAAAAGAAATGATGTAAAAACTAAGAGTTTATTTTTTCACTTACTATCCGCTTTTATCATAATACAAGTCTAAGAATTAATATAAAGTGCACGTTCCATAAATCGTGTATTATAAAAATGCGGATTTAATAAATAAAAATCATCAAACATTGAATATACATTTATTTTTTTATTAATAATACTATTGAGATGTTTCTTTGTGGAGACGTCGACATTTTCGTAAAGATTTTTTGTTTTATTTTCATTTATTCACTACAAAAGCTTATATTACTCATGATGAAACAAAAACAAAATTAAACTTAAGAAATACGATCATTTTTCACTCGTGGAAGTAGAGTTTTTTCATTTTTCGAGAATATAACGTTTAGATCTTTTTTTAATATATTAAAAAAAAAAAGTCTCTTTAATAATTGTATTATTTAATATTAATATTGTATTTTAGAACGCAGCACTTATCAACTAATTCGTATATAACCGTACTTATTCTTTTAATAAAAAGAACCGACGTTCTGTGAAAAATAATTTTATTAAAAATTATAAAATTTAAATACCAGAGTACGCCATCAAATAAAATGATCGTTTCAGTCCCCTTTTCCGCAATTTTCAAATTCAAATTAAAAGTTTAATAACTGAAAAATAAAATGGAAAGTTAAAATAACGTAATTGAGATAAAGAATTGAACAGTTTTTAATAATATTTCACTGTACGTTTAATTTCAATTTTTACACGTCTAGTTAAAACATACAACCTTAAAGAGTGTTACTTTTATCTAAAACGAATATTTATCTTGTTTCAACAACGTTTGGCCGGTGAAGAATGTGACAGAATTTTAACATTTCGTTAGCAGCAGCAAACCAAACAAATTAAGAAAATTATGTGACTTTATTCGAGTTCAAAAACTTTTATAGAGTTAGTACTTTATTACGATTATCCTTCTTTTGGGCGTTAATGTCCTCCGCGGGGACCACGTTGACGAGACGCGCAAGTTTTACAGTCCAATTCCCCAAAGTACTCCCGATGTCATATTGATTTGTCAATATCATATTTCATTCGTGTATTCTTTTCGGTTGATGTCGATTCCTTTTAGAGTAGAACGTTTTTCTGTGCCTTCGCCTTACGTTCAGCCACTAGCGCACAAAGTCACTCCTATTATGAAAATTCTTTCATTTGAAATATTTCCCTACGTTAAAGGTGCATTTTGTGTACGCGTTCGCGCATTACCATAATATCGTATAAATAACAACAATGATATAATATTATTATGAAAAGAGATTTTCGTGAATTTCAAAGCTAGCTCGCAGAAAACACAAAGTCCCGTTTAATTCCGACACGCGTTTTACAAAAGGCGCGACCTTTAATTACCGCGAATAATAATTATAATTACTGTTTTTTTGGGCACAATAATTAGGCGTAAAATTTCAATCTCAGATCGAACGATTACGCACAATGTGGTTGACGCATTTCTGATTTTTACTTTTATGCTCCGTTTATGTTACAATAACGTCATGCATCCGCTGTGTCATCGATTTTTTTGATAATTCTATTTTTTTTTTTTTTTACCACTCTCCCGTTTTCTGTATACGATAATACCATATATAAATGTGGTGTTACGTCGCGTGCATAATATTACATTTTTTTTTTTTTTTTTTGTTATCAAACGCTTTGACATATCGGTCGTTGAAGTAACGGACCGGCATTACGATATTATAATAATAATATCATTATCGTGAATAAGTGCACGTGACATCACAAAAGAAATGCCAACCGCACTGCTGTCCATTGATTAGGGTGTGAGGTTGGGATTGAAAAATCAATTACGCGTTTATCTACGTCTAGCCAGGCTTCTGGGTCTTTGACTCGACTATACTATACTATGATATTGTTATTATACGTCTTTGGTAAACGATGACAACAACAATAACGTATTGCTCAAATGTCTCGGATGTTACATTATGATTGGCGATCGCGTACGCCGTCTAATGCAGATGATTAATAAATTATTATAATGCGATTAAAATCGGCGTTCATTATCCTAACTACGTTTACGTTTTATTCTAATAAACCGCGGTCAGCGTATTAATCAGGTTTGGGATTTTAAAGCACTTAAGACATTTTTAATTTTGGTTCACTGCATCATGTAACAAAATTCAAGCCGATTCTCCAACTTTTTAAGCAACTTATAAGAAATATGCAAATGCTATTTCTAAATCTCTACTCCGGTAATAATATATATACATTTCAAGTTTTTCGAACAACAAATAGACGTCTAGTGCGCTGATAATTAATTCTGCTGCATTTCTATTATTATTATCATTATTACTAATCTCGGCACTAATGCTCGACGCATTCGACGAACTGCAGCTGTGTGTAATTAATTCTAGTACTTTGCTAGGCGGTCTTTTACATATAAATTAGTCGCTTAAAGTTTCTTCTAAGACACGCGCGGGTTTCAAAGCGTTCGCGAGCGATTTAATCACAGTTTGTTCGAAACTTAAACAGTAGGCACCCGAAAAGTCGATACTCAGACCGGTGAGTGCACAAACGATCGCGCGGCGGCATACGTTTTTCAATCTTGACTTGAGTAATTAGCACCTGTTTTACGGCAACGACGGCAAACCACTGCCGCCGCGGTGTTGTTTCGCACTCTTACGTTTTTGTGCAACGTATTAACTACGTATTATACGAACCAGTGGCGTGCCCAGGAATTTCTGATGGGAGGGGATGTAATCTGGAAGTGGAGTGGGAAATCAATCCAGGACGAGAAATTATATACCCAGTCATAGGTACGTTTAGGGGGAATTATCTCCCCCGTGACCATTCAAAACCCCTTAGATTTTGGAAAAGTTGGATAAAATTAATACTCATTGAGGAAGAGGGGCAAAATCAATCAAATAAACATATTTGTTCCCCTCCCCCCTTAAATTTTTTATCCTAATTACGCCAATATACCCAGTGA
>JAIPRM010003528.1:0-25809 GCA_025469315.1 Stegophylla sp. TES_Ste_2020
ATGTTTTATTTAAACTTTTATAATTTTTTTTTATTGTGTTGAAATATCATGGAAAATCTTCATAGGAAAATTATTTACTAATTATCATTGTTATAATTGAAGATTCTTTCCTTCCGTAATCAGTACCTATATAATGTATTCTTTATCGCTGAATTTGTTCCAGAATTTATCGATACATTTTTGCTTTTAAATATTATTCTAGGAAACTCTTAAACTCATTTTTTCTTCCTTTCCTACCAGTGCATTTAAATTTGGTACCAATTATAACCGTTTTTCGAAATTGAAGTAATTTTGTGATGTTATTGATGTCTGGTAAAATTTACGTTGTATGAAACGAAAATACGTCAGAAGTTTCACGTTTAATATTTGTTAATTCTAATGAATTTATTTTGACGTTTGTTTAAAGACAATTTAATTTTGATTTTATTGTGAACTTGTAGAATTATATACATATTTTTTTATTTATTCTTTTTTTTTTTTTTGTGAACGATATTTCGCGCATAATATGGAATAACGGGATTAAAACGGGACCACCACCTTCTGAAAACGGGACAAAAAGCGACCCGTTCGAAGTTTTTCGGGACAAGGGGACATGATTGTCAAAAAAGGGACAATCCCGTTTTAAACGGGACGTATGGTCACCCTAATTGACAAAGAACTTTATTAATATTCATTTTTTTTCTTATCATATAACATGCATTGTAATTATAAATTAATAATTTGTTATTTATACGAAATTATTAATATTAAATTCATAAATCATAATACGAGAATATTTGATTTTGATTTTTAACTTTTAAGTAGGTATCATATTCATCACATTCAACACAACTTTTACAAAACCGTATTTTAATACATATATACCCGAGAACTTGTGGAGCTTGTTATGAAGTTATAAACAGTCGCAACTTTACAAGTTCTTAATACTAGCTTGACTATATTATAGTACATTTTTATTTATCGAGAATTTTATCGAGGAACACCTGTATACCGTCATACACAGTTCACAATACACATCTTATATTTAACTGCGCATTATGTATTACACTTACATATTTCGTAACGAAACAACTAGTGTCTAGTAATAATTTGTAAGTAAGTTATCGCCTTATACAGAATGATTGAAAAACATCAAATAGTGTGACTACAGGAAAAAATCAAAAATAATTTGGTACCGATAATTATTGATACTTTTCATTTTCAAAGAATCGATGGAACTGAAGAACCGGTGATCGGTCTATCCCTAACTTAATAATTGTTTTATTTTGCAAAATTTTCAGTACAATCAGTTAAACAAAAATAATCATTAATAATAAGAAAAAATATATGTTCTTTAAACTTTGATTGAAGTAATGTTTAATGTAAATAAACGTACTTTGTTTGAGTTACGGAGTTACAGATATAAACATAATATTTTGTTTAGAGGCTTTATAAACTAGCTGACGATATTAACATGGGTTAATTTTGCGAAATCACACAGCATGAGAGGTTAATTGTGTTTGAGTTCAGGTTTATTGTTATTTGTATAGGTGTCCAGTGTTTATTATTCAAAATCAGTGAACTCGACTACAATTACCAGTTAGTAACTGACTGACGTTAGTCAGTGGTCTGAGTATTAATGTTTGGTAAAAACTAAAAATCGAGACAGTTTTGTTTTTTTACCATCACAGACATATTTTGTCATATGACACAAAAGGACGATCAAAATAAATGAAAAAAAAATAAATATTTTTCCATGCAATTACACTTTTGGAACCATACCTGGCGTTCGTTGGTTTGTACATAACGTCATATTTTTCAATGCCTCTTGGTGATTTTTTCCAGGATACTTTGACAGTGGTTGGACTTATAAACATCACTGCGATGTCACCAGGAGCTTGGGGAGCAGTACACCCTGTACAGATAAAAAAGCATTCAATTAAATCGTTTTTTTCCTAATGATGACTAATATAAATAAAATAAAATATTAATTAACGTAATAATTACAAACGCATAAGTCGAACCTCTCATAAAGAAGTTTATTACACAACTCACTTATATCATTTTTTTTTCAGGACAAACGCCGTAAACTATATAAGTACTATAATCACACTTGTTAGAAGGGTAATTGGTCAAAAAACCAACGAACAAAATGTCAACGAAAAAAATATCCAATGACAAAAATATAGTGAAATTTTTTTCTACAATTTTATTTTGTTTTATTCCATGAACTATTTAATAAAATTGGAAATAATAATTAAAAATACTAAGTCAAACAATCTGAGTTAAAAAAAAAAAATCAAAATTTTTTTTACAAAGTTTACCTTAAAATATATAGTATGATAAATAGGTAATATTTAAATAAGAATTACTAATTAAAAAGTTGATTGTCAATCCTAAAGATCTTATCGAATCCTGACTAAATCAAACGCTTATAGCTCGTTGAAATATTATCTTATGAAATATAAATTTGAATGTATATATAGTTCTGTGTGAAAAGACGTTAATTTAATAAAAATAAAAAAATAAATAAAAAATATTTGAAAATTGACCAAAAAAGGAAAAAATGATCTGTAAAGGAAAAAGATGATCTCAAAATTAAAAAATTCAAAAAACACAATATCAAAGTTTCATAAATAAATTTCTTGTTCTATGATTAAAATGTTATTGATCAATAAGTTATGTTTCATAAGAAGTCATAAGAAAAATGCTCTTTCCTACAAATGTACAGTCTTAGTTTTATTTGAATAGTATGAAATATTTTGATATATAAATTAAAAAATAACATTAATTTTTAGTAAAAACAAAGATTTTCAACAATGTTGTATGTAATTTGAAATAATCTTGTATTGTTCAAAAGGGGGAGGAGGGGGTAAAACGAATTCGATTTGCAATCTGTCGATTACAGTAGGTATATGTACACAATATACATCGATGAATGAAAGCATTTTAGCCTTGAGATTTATTGGATGATTTGTTGTATAAGATAATATATATATATAAATATTTTGGTATTTTTAAAACGCATAATTATTTTGTTCATAAATTAAATTTGGAAATGGTTTCATTGCTTTTTTTTTTTTTATTAATGCCTACATGACTGAATTAAGTGACAGTTTGACGATTATGGCCGGGAAGAGATTGTTTAGCATGCGAATTTCATGTCGGATAGAAAGAACAAAAGACGGGGAAAATGAATTGTTTTAATACACTATTTCATTTTAATTAAATCGGTTTGTTTGGGTTGTGCGGGGAGCGAAGGAGCTATTTGGTTTTATGATGATGCGTGTTTTTCGGAAAACCCTTTTTTTCTGGGGATAGTAAAAAAAAAAAAAATGCTCAATAAATTGCTCTCATCTTCTCCGTAGATTGGAAGTTGAATGCAAATTACACGTTTAGGAAGGTTATATTTTCGAATTTCTTACTACAGATTCACGAAGAAAATGTTACTCTACAACGAAAGAAAAATTGCGATACTGTTTTTGGTCGATTTATACTCGGTTTTATATCGTTTTATGAATGCACTAATAGGTATCGTAGTTTTTACATGATTATTAATATTGGTACAATGTTCAGTGCGAAAAGCTTGAAAAACACACACTCATATACATTAGGGTTAGGGACACTTAATGCACTAATTTTGTAAAAAATATACATGTACATATATACCTTTAATAACAGAAATATGCGAAAAAATATAGAATAGTCCTTTTTTTTTTTTAATTTTAACAAGATAACTTGATTTCTTAAATTTTTAGTTTTTAGCGATTACTTTAAATTTTAGATTCTGAGTGGAGCGAAGAAGCTAGTATTTTTGCAATGACGTAGAGAGACAATAATAACATATGTTTTTGTGCAAGAAAATTTTGAAAATAACAAAAAAAAATTGGAAATTTTTTTCTACACTTATTTTCATCAAATTTTTTTATTCCTGTTCTAAATTAAGACTAGACTGGCTGAATATATTATTATCATTATTTTTTTTTTTGTTATATTAATAAACGTTATAATTTTTAAGTAAAATTGTCTTATATTAGCTGAAGCTCCACTCAGAATCGTTTTATTAAAGAAATGATTTATATTTTCTTTAAAATGTAATACCTCCTCTAAGTCCCACCGAAGATGGGAGTGAAGAATACCCAAGTAAGTTCAGATTTTTTCATTTGCGTGTGTTTTTCACAATTAAATTATTGGTGTACGCTGTTGGACTTTCTCCTTCACTATATTCTCTCAGAAAAACTTAAGAATTTCTATAATAGAAACGCCCAGCTATTATAATATTATCTTATATTTAGTCTATTCTAGTGTTATGCAGTGCCACAATTATAAAATTGAAAAAAGTCCATCTTAATGAATTGTTTTATGCTAATATTGGTCGACGCGCGATAGGAAAAAAATAATGATGTAATTCTTATAAATATCTTTATTTAACACTGACAATTTTCGCATTCAAATTCACTATGACATAACATAAATGTACGTTTTACTTTGATTCTTGTGCTTCTTTTTATTAAAGATTGTGCAAACGCAACAAGTCCCAAACCTTATTCACATTAGCGCAATTTGAAAAAAACATTTTTTGGGGGGGGGCTTATATGTTTATTTAATTGATTTAGCTCCTTAAAAAGGCAATAATAATAATAACCTTATGTAATTCTCAAAAATTCTAGGGGGGCTTAGCCCCTCCAGCCCTCTCTAATCGCGCCTATGCTTATTCATGATATTAGTCGAACGAAAAGAAAATGTACTATCAACACCACGTTTTATAATAAATATACTTACACACTGCTTGAAATCCATGTAGTATGCAAATAATCACCCACAGTATCATATTAAACAACGCATATTGATGTTTATTTGTCTTCGTCCTGATAGTTATTTGTCATTGAAGATCAGTGATTGACCGGTATTAGAAAAACACGAAGTTGATATTTTCATTCCGGTTTACAACGCTCTGAAACATATAATAATATTGTTTACAAAAATAATTTCCGCGCTTATATTAAAATAGAGGTCAATGTGAAGCAAAATAAGTGGGGGTTAAGGGTGGGACTAACCCTGTTTATGAATTAAATTTTTTCGTTTCTTTATATATATAAAAAAGAAATGGTAGTAAAAAGTAAACGAATGACTTTTAACAGAAATACATTTTTAATTTAGGAAAAATGTCGTGTTCAGCATGAGTTTAAAGACAAAAAATTATTAAATATTTACGTTTAATTTTAACTAACTAAAAAAATTGTAAAAATTGTATAAAATTTAAATAGAGAGCAGAGTTATGAACTATTCATTTATAAAATGAACGAGAATAATAAAATGAAATTTGCTTTGAGGTAAAACTACTATCAAACAGATCGTTTGAGACATAGATATTAAATTATATTAAGAGCGTTATATTGTAAACTATGTTCAAGTCTCCTCGCATTTAACAGTTATAATGACTAAAGCATTCACAGTTCGGAATTATTTTGATATATGTATTAACTATCGAGAACCTTGGACCATCTTTCCTTTGACTGCATTGAAAATGCATTTATAGATGTTTTTATTTAAACTTAATTATTCCCATAAAATATTTTATTGTGGCAAAATTTTGAGAAAAAAGGGTTTTTATATTTTTTGTATTTAAATTTTCATAAAGTTTGGAATTAAAAAAAAAAAGGAGCTTCTGTCAAATGTTGGGTTATTTTTTTCCAGATTTCGGAAATATAGAGAATTACATAAAATGACCACTTTAAAGTACTGTCTAGAGTAAAATTCTTATTCAAAAAGGTCAAACTTTTGGATACGTTTTTCTAAATCAAAACCTGTACTTAGAAAAATAAAAATAATAAACATATCATTATAAAAACATTGGCTTCACTCAGAATCTATATGAAAGTTTTAAATGCGTTTTGTGAAATTTTTCTCAGATTTCCAAAAAGCTATTGAAAAAAATAACCTTTCAAGAGTACCAAAAATTCTGATTCAAAAAGTTACTGGTCGAAATTTTTGGGCAAGTATTTCTACACGAAATCGTGTACGAAAAATTAAATAAAAATGTCAAAACACTCAAAACCCTAACCTCATTTGCTCCTCTCAGTTACTAAAATGCTACAATATATTAATATTACCTACAACAGTAACCAATATCAACATTTTTTTTTTCTAAAAACAATGTGTAAACTGAAAATAACTAGTGTTTTTCAGAACCGGTATAAACCGGTTCTAGGACTTTTATTTTTTTGTTAGAAAACTGGAACATCCTTGAATAACGAAAACCGAAACCGGAATTGAAAAACCCAATAGGTCCAGTTCCTGGCCCCGGGGGTTTTTTTTTTTGTTAAAAAGTATTATTATTATTAGGGCTAGGGACTTCTAGGTTAAAAAAAACCCTTAAATTATGCATGCATTTATGTTTTAAAAATGTACCAAATATGCTATAATATTTACGAAATATGCTCTAAAAATATGTAAAAATACTAAAATATTTTTCTTATGAAACATTAATTTTACTGTAAAAACTCAAAATATTTAAAAATTGCTTTGTATTATATATTATAATATGTATTATATTAATTCTTCTTCTATTATTTATGAAATATATATATTTTTTTAATCTTTATTCTTTTAACCTTACATTTAAACAAATCAAATATCAAATAATACTTATCTCTTCAGTTATTGATTGAAGGAAAAATTTTCCAATATCAAAAAAATTCAAATTAAATATTGAAAAATACATGAAATATGCACTTAAAATTTAAATATAACCGAAATATGCATTTATATAAAAAAAAAGAGCTAAATATGTAAATTAAAAAAAACTACATACAACTCCTGGTGTTATAAAACGCTTTTTTATATTACTTAGCTATGTTTTGAATGATTTTTGAAAAACATGCTAACTCCTATAAGTCCCTAACCCTAATTATTATGTATAAATTTGCAGATTTATTTTTATTATTTATCACAACGTTTCCAATCCAACTTGACGGAAACATGTTCGACGTTGAACTTTGATTATTCTCAAACAGTTTTGGTTCGGTAATACGATGAGAGACTATTATTTAAGAAATAATTCTTTACATTCATTAAAAGTAAAGTAAAATTTATTTTACGATATTGCTGCGAAGTAGTCAAATGTTTTTGATCCGCATGCGATTTGTGCAATAACTACCTATATAATATATTTTCGCGAAATATTTAAATATTACTACATTTTGTAGATATTTATATCGTATTGTTATATTATACTTAAACCAGTGGTTCCCAAACTGTGGGTCGCGATTAAATTTTTGGTGGGTCACTTTAAATTTTAGTTTCTGAGTGAAGTGAAGAAGCAGTTTTTTACAATGATATTTTTTTTCTCAGTAAACACTTTTTCGTATAGAAATATTTTTCCATAAGTTTCAATCAGCAATTTTTTGAATCAGAATTTTCCTCTAGATGGTACTTTAGGGTAGTTATTATTCAAAATTCTCAATAGATTTTCAAAATTTGAGAAAAACTGCTTTAAATTAGACAAAAATGCAATTGAAACTTTATGAAAATTTAAATATAGACTTTAGACAATAATATGAAAAATATTTTTGTGGAAGAGATTTTTTTTTTTTTGAGCGATGAATCCCCATGGTGCGAAGTAAGTCCGATTTTTTATATGTAAAATTTCTTCTTTTTTTTGAAATATTCATTTAAACATATATAGTTTTATAATCTTGGTATTTATTACACATTTTTTTATAATAAATAAATTAATAATTATAGTTATTTAACAGTTGTACATATTATTCGATGAAAATTTAAGTATAAAATGCTTTTTTTTTTTTTATTAAGAATCTTATTTATTTTCGTCATTCAAAAAAACTAAACATTTGGTTATTGTCGTAGGTCGACAAAATTCAAAAAAATGACCAAATTGGGTCATACCAAAATAAGTTTGGGAACCTCTGACTTAAACGCTGTTAAAATACGTGCATTTTGAAATTGATGCTTTCTGTATAATGTAAGAATACGGAGATTGCACACAAATCATCGCGACGACACTCAGTATAATATTTTAACGGTTCAGAAATATTGCTATAAACCGAGGAAAATCATTACATCAGACCAGATGTTTAAAGATAAATGGACGTGAAAAGATAATTTATTGGTCTGTGTCGGGTTTAAGGAATTACCATTATCAATTTGTATTATTACATTATTATAAAATAGCTAGACATTAGGTTAATATCCGCAGAAAACGAAACATTTTAAAACGGTTTAATTTCCGTACAAATATATTAGAACCAAAGGTGTGCTGTTTTGAATTTTTTCCACCACAAAATATTGGGTCACAGTGTTTAGAAAATTAAATGTATATGTAAATGGAATGTACGATTTTGTAAAATGTAACACATGCGATGCAAATACAGAGGTGCACACAAAGTACATTAAGTATGTAAGAGTTAATTTATGAATTATTATTATTATTTAGTTCGTACACCGATGAAAATGATTAGCCACAATAAATATTAATCTAATTAAATAATTTATGAATCATGAAGTCGAATAGAGTTAAATGGTATTATGTTAATTATTTTTCTATAAAATGTGAACATTTTACTTTCTCGTTTAAGGCAATGTAAAATGGAACAATTTCGAAAATTTTTTTGTTATTCAAAGTAAAATAGAAATCGTAAAGGTCTACGAATAATACTCAAGTTATCGCATAAGGTAGGGAAACAATTTTTGAACTTAAAATAACATTTTTGAACAAAAAAATATCTAAAAAAAATCTCTTGTTTCGAGTACTTCAAAATTTTGGGTGACGTTTGGCGACAACTAAAATTCATATAAAGTTTCAATTAATCAATGATCAATTAATGCATTTATGATGACACAGAACACTATATGAATATGGAGGGACTTTTTTTTCTTCTTAAACTTTTGTAAACATTAAAATAATGGATTTATCATACAACATTAGATTGTGTTCTACATAGTATAAAGTCACTCAGTTTTTCAAAGTGAAAATTAAATTGATAGATCTTGAGTCCGAAAATTATTTGAATTTTGATTATGAATTTACATATTCCAATTATAGTTGTTATTTAGTGGAAAAAATATTTTTGGTTTCATGGACAATGACGTGACAACAGACATCAACATAAATTAGTGTTTTTAATATCATTAATTTTTAATAAAATTTGATAAATTGTTTATAAAGTTATCCGAACCGAAACGTATGAGAAAGTATTCTATCAAAAATGCCGTACAATTAATTTCTACGGAAAAATAATTGAACGAAAATGCATCACGTGGCAAAGTCGTTTTATTAAAGTAAAAAAACTGTTTCGAGTCAGACACTAGTTCTATTTTATATATTATGTTTATCCTACATAAGCCGACAATATTGTGTACAGAAATGTTCCCAGGAAACGTTCCTGAGGAAAGTTACTTTTCTAGGAATATCCCCCACGTATACTTTTCCCATTTTCCCGTTCTTTCTTAAATTAAATTATTATGTGATAAATCAAATTAAACGATTTTAGAAAATGAAACCTTACATCTAATTAAATTTACCACGTTCTTATATACATGTATTATCTCACAGCATAGGCGCAATTAAGGGGCTTGGAGAGTTATCCCCCCCAAAAAAAACTACTGAAAGCCCCCTAAGATTTTTAAAAATTATATAAGGACAGTGCCTTATTCAGGGACTAAATCAATCAGATAAACATGTTAGCCCCCTTTCCCCCTCAAACATATTTATTCAAGTTACGTTAACGTTTCACCGGAGATAACTACACTTTATTCATTAAATTATTACATGTATTATACTACTATTGAACTGTTATTTCTCATTAATACTTCGGTATTTAGTAGATAAACCATTAGTTTGTAGTCTACTTTAGGTTATATTAATAATTTAAAACGACTAAATTGAGTAAATATTTCAATAGAATTGATGAAAAATCCAAAACATTGTGGCAGTGTACATTTTGTGATTTATTGTAAACGGTAAAGAATACAAAATTAAAATAAAAATTCCCTTGGTGAAATCATGTAGATCACTCAAAGTTAAAAAATAATTAATTGACAAAAATGTGTCGACAATACTGCTGAAATCAGAAATATCAGTACGGGTAATTTGTGAAAGGTTTTTAGAATAAATTTCTTAGTTTTGAGTAATTATTTAAGGAGACTATTTAATAACTTTCTCAATACTATAATAATTTATAATAATGATGTGATTATTAAAAAATAATTATAAATTTTATTTTGATATTCTATTCAACAAAATTATTTTCCCCAAACTTTTTCCTGATTTAGGGCATATTCTCGGGAACTTTCCCTGGAAATGTACACGATTTTACTTTCTTAGGAAAGTGTCCATTCCTAATTATTTTGTATTTATATTATAATATATAAAAGTTTAAAAGTTGAATAATACATATTGTTTCTATAATGTTTCAACAGATTTTGCATAGTTTCCAATCGTTTAAACATTATAGTTCACTTATCGTGATAATTATATACGACTAAATCTTTGTTTATAACATAGTTCATCTTGGCTGGCGGGCGTTTTGAGAAATTTCTTGTTTGAAAAGTACATTTTATTTAAAACAATAAATTTTTATATATTATATATATATTATTATATTTTGTTATGGATTATACATGTTTCATTCTATATATCATTCTAATTTTTTTATTATTTTTGAGAATTTAGGAAAATTACTATCATAAAATACCATATAGAGCCAATTTCTTGTCTAAAAAGTTGCTGGTCAAATTGTTTGGTTATGTTTTAATTTATGAAATAGTGGAATAAAAAATAATAATAATAAACATTATTCTAAAAAAGTATGTTTTTTACATTTTCATAATTTTCTTGCACCAAAACATTTCTCATATTATAGTCTATCTATATTTAAATTTTCATAAAGTTTAGATTCAAGAAAAAAAAGTTTTTAAGACATTTTTGTCAAATTTTGGTTAGTTTTCCCCAAATTTTGAGATAACTATAGAGAATTTCGAAAAATTACATCTCAAAAGTACCATCTAGAGGAAAATAGTGATCTAAAAAGTCGATGCCCGAAACATTTTGAAAAGTATTTTAATACGAGAAAATGCTGTACATGTATTTGCTAAACTTAAAAATCGCCGGTATTCACTTCATTAAAATATAATGATTTTTTTTTCTTTTTTCTTATAGAAATCTGCTTGTAAAAAAGTTAGGTATAAGTACTTAATTTTTTTTCTAATGTTTTGCTGAACTTATCATCTTCAAACTTTTTTGAGCATTACCTAATGGTTTGCATGAGTAAAGTAATAAAATATTTATCATTTTCAGTAATTGATTTTTACTATTTATGATAATTGTGATTTATGATCTATGGAAAAAAATTAAAAACCGAATAATATATAATAATAATAGGTGGGTACATCTATTTTTATATGGCTTGATGAAATTTTAAAATGGCCTGCTTGAAACTTCGCACACCCTCAAAAAAAAAAAAACTGAAATGACACCCCTGAACCTATAGCAGCTTATGACTGCTTATATCTGGCTCTACGATGGTTTAAATCGACCCATTTTTTCCTGATTTTTTCAACTCTGATGACATACGTTGTGAATAATGTGCAATAAATAATTATAATTTATAATAATTATAAAGAATTATGCTGGATGAGGCGACACACGAATGAAATTAAAATATTATAAATAGCTTGAAATAAATACATGTCAATTTTTAATGTATTGCAAAATGAGTGGCCCGAGAGGGAATCGTGTGACAACTAAAATGTCATTATGCGCCAAGTCAATATTGATGAAATTAATTAATTCTCGACGTATAGAAAAAGTCCCATAACTTTTCATTGGATTTATATTATAAATTATTCAAGCTTTTATTTTTGACGATCGCATTTACATTTTTTTTTTATTCACTTCAATCATTATGTAAGCATTTTGTCGAAGTACCCAATTGAAATGCCTACTCATTAATGGTAATTTTATTTTTTCGTCTCATTTGCGGTTTTCAATATTATTATTAAATTCGTTCGTATAAGCTGGTTAATTTTCTAATTTCCGAAAAATCATATTTCCTCTTGTAGTCATTTAGATTGTGTTGAAATAATGCGATGTTTACATTTCAAAAGTCGTGTTATGATGTATGTTGCAGAAAGTTTGAAAAAAGAACAATAATAATTGTGATGAGCATAATTATTTTATTTCAATACTTTAAACGATTCTTGAGATATTGTACTTTTAACTTACAGTTTTATTTTTTTTATTTTTGGAATGTATTTAATTTACTTTCATTTTGAGTATAAGTATTCAAAGAAACGAAACATTGACTAAAAATATGTTTACATTTTTTATTACATTATTTTTCATTATTTTCAATGTTTATGTTGAGTTTTAATCAATATTTATGTAATTATTGTAGAATTAGACAACTTTTTGTAATCAGTGTTTAACATAATATTTCTGTTAAAAAATTATGTGTTTTCGAATGAAACGAGAAATGCGTAATAATATAACTATTGAGGTCTAAATAATTACTTTAAAAAGCCGAATAAAACCGTATTTATCACTATGAAGGCGTCCACAAAACAAACAATTTTTCATATTAAATACGATTACAGTAAATGATTGCGTATCATGGTAAATAATTGTTGATGATTATGTGTCGCATTCATTGCATTCTAAAATATTTCACGTTTTTTAATGGTACTAAAAAAAAAAAAAAACAACCGTAATTTATTGCTTTAAAATTATCTTTTTTTTTTTTTTTTTTTAAAATTAATTGATTTTCATAACGAATTTATTAGTTTAGTAATGTATGTATCTAAAAAATTTGCAGTGATGGGCACCCCATATGCCGTATGTACGACATAAACCGACCAATAATGTACAGGACAATAGAGGTCACCGTTTTGTATGAACAAAGGGCGTGGTGTCCTAGACTATACGTTTGTTCATTAATCAAGGTAGGTACCGAATGTTAAACTTTTCCTTTCCACGTCACCATCATACCGGTTGCTTAATATGTAATGATATTAATTCATCCGTTTCCCCGGCTCCAGGCGAATTCTCCTCGTCGTACTTTTTATTAGGCCAACTTTCGTTAAATTTATGCCGTGCATACAGATAATACACAGTACTCACTTTATAACGTTGATATGAAAAGTTTAAAGTATTTTCGAAAGTTTAGAAACGCGAGCTTTTAAAAAAAAAAACATTTAGCTAAAGTTCTTTATAATTTGAATCGTTATAATGAAAGTTAAACATTCTTTAGTTTCTTTTTTTTTTTTTGTCTTATATGAATTACATACTTTCATTTAATATTTTACCATAGGCTAATTAACTGTATATTATTCGACGAGTACCGACTACCGAACTATAGTATATTTTTGAGAACGCGTTGACCAAAATATGAAACCCAAATTTGAATTCGTACACTTAAAACGCCGTTTTCGGTGCTTTTATTAAAAAAATGATGTTGATTTTAGTATACGTTACATAATCGTGTTGCAGTATCTCGTAGTATTCACGTCAAAATCGAGCGTTTACAATACAATGCTCGGGTCAATTATAATGCCTGAAATATTTGCTCAGAGTGAATTATAAAATATATTTGTCTACTCGTCACAGAATATGCGAATACAGAATGGAAACAGTTCAAAAATTACATTGTTCTTAATATGGAGAAACGATATGACCGTCTGCCATACTGAATGCGAGTACCGATGCGATTCGAGTGAAAATAATATAGTTTAATATGCATTTTTACACAGTGCTTGAATCGGAAAAAAAATTATAAGGGGGACGCATAAGTCTAAAAAAAAATTAGCGTCCCCCAAAATTTTAATTTCTCATATACCTGTGGGTGATTTTTTAAAAACTAGTAGGGGTACGCTAAAAATATTTAAAAAATAGAAGGGGCACTCCGTCCCCCACGTCCTCCCCCAAGTCAAGCACTGTTTTTACACGATTTACGTTGGTGCATTTATAAAAAAAAAAAAAAAACATTATATTTTTATCGTGTCATATATATTAATGAGTTTGTCGGAAAACACAAAGTCGTATCATAGAACATTGTAGAAACGCAAGGCCTTAGCCAGCATGACGTTTCGGGAGGGGTTTAGATTATAAAGATGTATTTTGACTAAATAATTTAGGACAAAAAAAAATATCAACAAAATCTATGTGCCATAATAATAATAATTATATTATCATGAAGTTTATGCATTTTTACATAAAATAATGTTATTAATTATTATAATTGTTATATAATTTTATTTATTTTGATTTAAAAATAAATTTCAGGGGAGGGTTGAACCTTGAAACTCCTCCCTTGGCTACGGCCTTGTAGAAACGACAAACTGGGTGATAACGTTTTGTTTACAACATTTCTGCGGGATAGTGTAGAAGCAAAGGGTGTTAATAGCCGTAACTTCAGCACTTTTACATTTACCGGCATGAATGAAATTATTACTACAGTTCAATCGGCCACCAGGTAGCTTTCTCACTATGTAGGCCGACATTCGTGTATGTTTGAATAGTAGGTATTTAGTTTAAAAGTTATAATTTTATTTTGTTGTTTAAAAAGTACGTGGAGATTTTTAAATTTTATTTCAAGTAAGTTATTTATTTGTTCTTAGTGTTAGTGTTACGTCTGGGTGTGTTATTAATAAATTATAAATTGTGCGAATTGCAAAATATACAATAAAATATGTATGTCAGTATGTGCATGAGCAATAAACATAAACATTAATTTGTATAATAAACATAAATTAAAAATATTTTTCATATTTTAGATTCTGAATGAAGCTAGTGTTTTTACAATGATGTTTATTTATTTTTTTTTCTGTGTTCAACTTTTCGTATAGAAACACTTGTCCAAAAGTTTCGATCAATAACTTTTTGAAACCCGATTCGTCTCTAGATTGTACTTTAAAGAGGTCATTTTTTGAATTTCTCAATTCTTCAATGTTTTTTTTTGGAAAATACTACCCAAAATTTGACAAAAACAACTTGAAAACCATAATTTTTTGATCAGAATTTTATGAAAATTTAAACATAGATAGAAAATCCTATAAAAAAGATTTTTGCGTGAGAAAATTTTGAAAATGTGAAAAAAAATTTGGACATTTTTTTAAAATTACTATTTAATAATTATAAAATATCAAATTAATTTTGAAATTTTCGTGTTTTCTTTTTTGCAGCAACTTGTTAATTTTTTTTGTTTTGCAGGCAAATATCATTCTAGTTTTAATATAATATTTAATGATATATTTGGTCAATGTATGACTGTGTATGGAACAACCAATCTTTGTTATAATTTTTTATTTATTTATTTCTTCAATAACTAAAAATATTCAAATAATATTCAATATGCAGATTTAAATTTAACTAGGTAGGTAGGTACCCTTAACCATAAAAAAAATCAATATCACTAATAATACAAACAAACTGTCTTTTAATATATGTTGTTTTACGGATATTCCTGCAAGAACTTTAACTGTCATTGTTTTTAATTGGAATGTAATTTTTTTCAGATTATTAGAAGGAACCAGTGAAAATTCGTCGCTTTTTAATTTAATAAGGTTATCATCATAGCCTAAGATTTGGATCAATGCTAATATTTGAAGAATAACACTGTTCAATAAAAGAATGGTCTATTAATGCATACAATTTTTCAACATTCTGTGTGGAACGAAGAAGCTATACAATGCTTTACAATGATGTTTATTTTTTATTTTTTCTCTTTCTGGAAACAGATTTTTATATAGAAATATAAATATTTGTCCAAAAGTTTTATGCTGTAACTTATTACATTAAAAAAAAAAAACATCCAATATAATACTTAAAGAGGTAATTTTTCTATAAACAAGGATAAACTATCAAAAATTGAGTAAAAATGCAAAATTTGCCATAAAAAAGTAATTTTATAAGATTTTAGCAATTCAGTTATAACTTCAAAAATAATAAGACTATTAACTTACAATTTTCACCAATTATAAACATTAGTGTTATACAATTGGGAAAAATTTGAAAAACATTTTTACCACATTTGGCATGAATTTAGTGAATCGGATTATTGTGTTATTAAATTAAAATTGTTAAACATACTCAATTATAACTGACAATTATTATTGTGTATAAGTAATTGAAGCTCCGCTCATGATCATTTTATTGATTTTAAATGATTTATCATTTTTTTTTTTTAATTCAATACACTCACCAAGAGTATCTCACCCAAGGAGCAAAGAATACCCATGTGGTGCGTAGTATGTCTACTTTTTTTTTTAAATAATCTAAATAAATATCTATTTCAATTAAATCTATTGATATAGATATAATATTAAATATGTAGTACTTAAAACAAATGTAATGTGTAGAATGAAATGTACTATGAGCAAACGATTCAAATTTAAAAAAAAAACTTAACCGAACGGGGCTTTAATAATAATATTTTTTTGTCGCCTTTTTTTACACTGGGGATCATTACCAGTCTTGCAACCTGGTACAAAGCATTTATATGGCGTTTTAATAATGTTAAGAGACTTTATTAGGTCAATGTAATTTATATTAATTCAATATCAGGAAAAAATGCAAAAATTACCACGAAAGGTTATTTTTGTAGTGAGTCGACCCAACATAGGTCAGACAGCACTCTTGGTGGGGATTAACTAACTGTGGATTTTTATCAATCAAGTTTTTTGAAGAAGTGACGACACCTTATCAATAGAGCTTTTGTTGAAATTGTATTCGCAACTCTTTGGGATACCGTTGTAGTTAGAAAAATCTGTGTTTTATACCATGAAACGGTATTTATAGTATGAATATATTAATAATTTTAATGTGTTAAAATATTAAATTAATAATATTAATGTAAAAATATTAATATATTAATGTATTAATATAGTATTAATAAATAATGATATAGTTTAAAATTTTCAAAATTAGTGAAATACGGACATAGAACATGGTTTAAGAAGGTCAAAGAAATATTTAACATAGAAAGACGGACCGGGTTGTAGCTCTGGTTGTAAAGAACTCTTTAAAAACCGTAACAAACAGTGTAATCAAACGCAATATACAACCCTGAAAAAAATCAATATTAATTTTGTGGTCAAACCAGTGCTTGCATAGTCAAAATGGTGGGCGATTTTCGTGTTCATTTATATTCTGTCGTAACACGATGGCATGGTTATAGTCCGTATTCGATGCCGAAACAATTTGCAGCAATGTGCCAACATGTACTTTATAAATAACGTGAAATAATAACAATAATTTTGGTTGCAAATTAATTGCGCTCTAAGATTATAATATTTTTTTCTTATAACCTATTAGCATCGAATGATATTTCATCACTTTCGAACATCACGTTCGTTTATGTCATTTGACTTTATGTAAGACTCACATATTATTACTATAATATTTTTAGCCACACATTCAACCACACGCGCCCGCAGGAATTTTATTCTGGGAGGAGCATGATAATTCAAAACCCAAAAAGTACAGTATTACGAAATACATCAGAATTTTACGATACATTTATCTCTGGGGCTCAAAATTTGTAGGAAATTACATTTTTTTTTTTCAAATGATTATGATACGTATCTTTTCGGTTTTAAAAATTTAATTTCACATTTTTTAATAATTTTATTGTGTTATGTAATTATTTTACTTTTTAGTTAATTTTACGTTATTTTTTTTTATGAAATTCCATCAATAATCAAATAATAGTAGTCAAAAACCTCACCTAACCAGAGTCAAATCAATTCAAATTCAATCAATTTTTTATAATAATTATTACTTTTTACTCATTACTTAATTAAATGAAACGATTTTTATAAATGTAAAATAAAAATACAAATTTAAACAATAAAATGCGAATTTTTCTTGTTAATAAGACAAAAGTTTCTTGAATTTATAAATTTGTTTTTTTTGAGTAAATTTAAGGAAAATTATATAGGAGTTTGTTAGCATTTTACATGAATTTTATACATAATTTTTTTCGGCATTTTAAGAGATGTTTTGAGATTTAAAGTGCATTCTTCGAGGGCTTTTACTGCATTAAATTTAGAGACATATTTATACTACCACGATAATCTATAATATTATAAATTTGCTGTATTTTTTTTTAAAAATTATTTTTACTATATAAAATTAATAAACCTATACAATCAGAAGAGTTATTATACATATATATATATATCTACGAATACCTATATAATTTTAATAGTTAAAAGAACTTTTGAAAAGTCCAGAGGGGTGCAAATGTCCCGTCTTGCATCCTTCTCCGGGTGCATATGCATTCAACGCTACGTATCGTTGTTTAATGATCCGGAAATCGTAACGTGTCATTTTTGTCTATACAAATATTATTACTGTTTTTATTTATTTTTTTCTCTGTTCTGTACGTCAATCACAATTAAAGTCATGTTTCGTTCGAAACAGAAAGGCGGCGCAACGACATAATGGATGTATACTGTTTGTATAAGTATAGTTATATTCAACGTATGAGTTTGTTTTTGATCACAATAGGATGACACTTGACATATCAATTACATATAGACCACAAGGGGGATGAAAACTTTATAATCAGGTGATGTTAGCATTTTATGCGATTCTAAACGTAACAAATCTTAATGGTAACTGAGATAGAAATGTTTACGTTAGATACTACAGGCGCCTGAAGGGGGTGAAGACGGGTCATAAGCCCCCCCACCCCCCTCCTTGCACTTTTCTTTTCATGTACTTTTGAATGATAATAAGATATTTAATTTTGAATTTTAGATTCTGAACGAAGTGAAGTAGTGTTTTCACAATGATGTTTATTTTTATTTTTTTTTCTGTGTACAACTTTTCATATGGAAATACTTTTCCAAAAGTCTCGATCAATAACTTTTTGAAACCGGATTTGCCTCTAGATTGAACTTTAGAGAGGTTTTTTTTTGAATTTCTCAATTCTCCAATTTTTTTTTTTGGAAAAAACTACCCAAAATTCGACAAAAACGTCTCGGAAACCATCATTTTTTTGATCCGAACTATATGAAAATTTAAACATAGATAGAAAATCATATAAGAAAGATTTTGGCGCAAGAAAATTTTGAAAATGTGAAAAAAAAATGTTGGACATTTTTCTAACATTTTTTTTCTCATTTATTTTTCATATTATTAACTTCCCTCGTTCAGAATCGTTTTATTGAAGAAATGATTTATCGTTTCTTTAAAATTCAATACACCCGTCAAGAGAATCCCACCCGTCGTGCGAAAAACACCTATCGTGCGAAGTATGTCCGGATTTTTTTTGACAATTTATTGGTTGGAAATCATTTTATT
Source organism: Stegophylla sp. TES_Ste_2020 (assembly GCA_025469315.1). NCBI lineage: Eukaryota > Metazoa > Arthropoda > Insecta > Hemiptera > Aphididae > Stegophylla > Stegophylla sp. TES_Ste_2020. Next base: position 19,304 of record JAIPRM010003528.1, read on the forward strand.
CGTTTTTAATTTTGTTGCAGTTTTTGAGCTTTTGAATCTAAAATTCGAGTTTAAGATTGCATTTTAACATTTTTGCGTGATAACTTGATTTTTATATCAATATAAAAATTCATCAAATCGTATTATATTATCGGATAATATATAGGAGCTTTATAGAATCTAAAAAAAAATCACTGGTGGATAGTAAAAGATTATTTTTATACGAAAATTCGAATCAAGTTCTTGTGATTCAGTGTAAAAATTCAGAATGTACATATAAAGAAATATATGACCCAAACACGTCGAAATATCAAAAAAAAATAGTACAAAAATATTTTTTTTCCTTATTAAAAGAAGTCCAAATCATACAACAAGTGTTGTCTAATTCCAACGCAACAGTTCGGTTGTTTGAATTTTTTTATGCAATCAATTGATTTTATTTAATTATTATTAATTTATACCAATATGATTAAAAATCAAAACAATTTTAGTGTAATATTTAAAATTTTTAGAGAACTGAAGCTTGTAACATATATTTTTTTTTTTAAATTAATTTTCTTAATGAATTTTATAAGTAGGTAATCAAGTTGTTTTTTTGCAATTTTTTTTTAGGATATTAAAATCACAATTATAAATCATAGTTATAAATAACATAAAATTTAGAGTATTCTATAATTTTCTAAATTTTAATACATCACTACAAGTGAAGCGTGTTTAACATATTATACGAGTATATTTGTTTTTTTAATTTTAATAGATTCGATGAGTATTTTATAACGTTTAATGATTTCAATGCATACAATATTTTGATTATCCGATTCAGGTACGGTTTCAAATTATTGCATATGAATAGCAAACATTTGCATTATAATTAGTCTTCGTGAACGAGTATATAGTTCTGGCACTTCCACTCGTCCGTATTATGCTAATTATTAGTAAGTATTTTTATTTTCGATACGTCTCGTATACGCATAACACAATATGTGTGCAACGACAATGATAAATTATTTTATGCGGAATTTCATTTCACAATGAAATCGCTATTTATTTATTTTCAGATTTAATATTAAATCGATTGTTTCAATTGTTCCTCAGTGTATTTAAAACGCGTTTATAACGCGTAGGATTAGGTTAGGTTACCTAACTTCTAAAACGGAATTAAGTACTGGATTTTGATTGTGACGCAAGGAGTATTTGGTTTTACCAAGTCATAATGTAACTTAATGAACTTAATTCATCCCTAATGGCCACATAATAGGAAATAATTACAGTCTGCAAGTTTATAAATTATTGTAATGTTGAGAAAAAAAGCTTTTTTCTTGAACTGTAAACAATTGATAAGTTATTTTTCAATATTTTAGAAAAAAAAAAATCAACATGTGTAAACTGAATATATCATAAAACAAATTAATGTTACATCGAGCAACATATTAATATTAAAATTATTATTGATATAAATTTAGGTATATCGATAATAATAATAATATTTGGATGACCTAGAAAAAAATATTTCAAATTTATACGTCTCGCTGTCATTAAGCTGTAAAAAAAAAAAAAAATGATTTCTTAAGTATTTAATCGAAAACCACTTAAGACATCAAAAATTTATACGTTTGGAATATTTATAGTGTTTTTAAAATCACTAAAATTGTTGGTAATAGTGGTTAAAAAGGTAAACGTTAAGTTTCGATTTATGTGCTTGTAATTGTTATATTTTCACAATTAAAAAAAAAAATTTGGATGAATATAAAACGGTTTACCGTCACAATTCAAATGACTTTATATTGGAAAAAATATGTTTTTAAGAAGAAAGCGTTTTATTAAAATTATTACTTCGTCGCACATTATTTCATTTTCATAAAATAAACACGGTTATATTTTATTGATTGATGGAACATGTTTTTGTGTGATGTGAACAAATATGGCATTTATTGATAGTGAAATTATTGAAAGGAATTGAAGTAATGAGTTCATCCGTTTTCACGAGCATAGCAAATATTTGTTAGGGTTGTAGATGTCTTATTTTTGTCATTTTTTTTTTTATTTGGGGCTTACATTTTTTAGTATTGACTCTCGAAGAAAACTTGTTATGCTTTTTATGCGGATTATAAAACACGCACGCACACACAAATTAAACCACAAATGGACGTTCATAAAATGGCACTTTAAAACAGTGTTAACACTGTCAGACTTCATTGAAAAATACTCTATTTTGATACGTATATAAACGATAAATAATTAACATACTCATATTAGATTCTGAGTGGAGTTTTTTCTTGTTTCTCTAAACACTTTTCGTATAGAAATTCTTGCCCAAAAGTTATGACCAGAAATTTTTAGAATCTAAATTTACCTCTTGATGGTATTTTTAAGAGGTCATATTATAAAATAATTTTCTCAAAATTTGGGAAAAACTACCGAAAATTTGACAAAAACGCCTCTATCAATATATATATTGTAATAGCAATAAATTTCATAATTTTTGAGTAAAATTGTTTGAATACATTGAACGTCCGATAAGAATCGTTTTGTTGAAGAAATGATATATATATATATATATGTATATCGTTTTAAAATTCAACAAACCCACCAAAAATATCCTATCTGAGGAGCGAAGAATAGCCATGGTACGAAGTAGACAGGCTTTTGTTCTAATGCTTGTTTTGTTGCTTCTGGTAAAAGTAAAATTTTACTGTGAGTCAAATGGAATGACATAAAACTATAAAAGCGTAAATAGCAAACGGTCGTAAAAACGTTTATTAAATATTATTAAACGGCATTGTTATTTTATTGCATTTTTTTTTTTTATCGGTTTAATGTGCGTATTATATTGGTCAATCGCGTGCGCAGTCCGCAGAAGTTAAGTTTTTTAATTATTATTGAATTTCATATGGTTTTTATGTTCACAGTTTTTTTTTTTTTGAAAAGCAATCATGACATCTGATGTTATAAAAATGTACAAATGATGTTTTTAATAATTATTTTAATCGCGTATTTTTTTGGAAAAGATGTTATTCAATAAAAAGAAAACTGACGTCGCAAGAGCACTGGATTTTTCTCTTTAGCTAATTGGGAAACCTGTAATGTGCCGAACGAGAGTGAACTTAATAACACAATCAAATTAAAAAAACAACAACAACAACAACTAATTTCTTGTCTTTACTTCACACAACTGTTAAATATTATCTTATACTGAGCTCCATCCAGACATTTTACGCTCCGGGCAGTGAATAGTTTCTATCCATTAAAAATAACCTTTTGTATTATTCTGCTCATTCATCCTCTATTAGGTAATTTAACACGAAAAAAAAAAAAAAAAGAAGTCAACAAAAGATTTTTTTTTATATATCATTATCTTTATTGTTAATTTTGCGCAACTTTTAAAAAGGCGTCTTTCCCCAGTAATTTAGCTCTGATTTTTCGACAGTAAAATATGTCGAAATGATAAAAAATTATTTTATATGATTCTATAAAGCAAGTGGTGATATAATAATTAGGGTAGAAACTCATTTGCAGTCTTACTTTTTTTCATACCTTTTCACTGATAAAATGTTGTCAATAAATATTTTGATTTTAAAATAAATTTTGATATTAATTTATGGGGATTATTGGTATTTTTTTTTTCAATATTATAGCAATAATTTACATTATTTTGACTTAAATAATTGATTTACAAAATAAATGTGTATAGATTTTTGCTAATGATAATTAATATTATAATTATCAGATTTAAATGCAATACAAAAGAATCAAAGTTTTACAACTATTGGCTCCTTAAAATTAATATCTTTATTAAATTATATTTAAGAAAACTTTAAAAGTTTTAATTAAAACGAATCAAAGAATGTATTGATTTTATAGTGATTATTATTTATTTTTTTTTAATTTAATAGATATATACGATGTGCATTATAACTATTATAAGTATCATTTAGTCCTAGAATACATCAAAATATTATTTTAGTTAATATTATAAAGAGATTTTGAAATAATAATACATTGATATAATGATCAATACCGAAATTCAGTTTCACTGTTCTCCGACTTGTTTGGTATTAGTACAGAATAAATTATCGCAAAATGGAAACCTCTGGCCGTCTAAAAAACCATAATATATTACACATTATATACATATTTACACATATATCATATTATATTACAAATTAAAATATGAATTGAATTTATGATTTTCAAAATATTAGAAAAATAATAGCATATATATATAAAAAAAAAAAAAAACAGGACTAAAGGTCCCGTAAGAAGTTTCTCAGGACAACAGGACCGAAATACGAATTAAAGACAAACCGTATAAAATAGGACGTATGGCCACCCTATAAGAGTAACTATGAGTCACCCAGGGGCGCCGGAACAATTGCCCCCACTACTTCACGGTCTATTTATATTTAAATTTAACTCACAATACCTAAATATTATTCTATAACTTTTTTAACTTTTTTCAGCAAGTAATATAATATTATATCTGTTAGTAATTTAAAATACCGAATATCAAATTAATTGACAGAAAAATAGATATGATATATTTATTTATTATCTATCATTCCAGAAAAATAAATTTTTTTTTGATACTCATTATTGTCAATTACAGTGTAACGTAGATTGTCATATTTGCGATAATCTATTATTTGTAGGTCATGTACACAGGTATAGAAATTAGAAAATAAATGGTATTTGTTTTATAAATATTTGTAACAAAAAAAAAAAAATGAATTATACTAATGTACACATTTCCTCGGCATAGGTGCTATAAAATTTGGCGGGGGGAGGACAGAGATTTAGCAACAAAATATAAACACCCATATTTTTGCACCCATGCCCTCTAGAAAAAAGCTTGAAATATTTTGCCCCCGCGGCAAAAAAATCGTTCCGATGCCCCTGGAGTCACCTTAAGAGTAAGATATCACAGAGGAAAGATTTATATTTATGGGCTTTCACACGTGTACGTTTCACAAGCTGTTGAGCAGTGTTAACATTTCAGTAGTTTCTATGGGTGTGTGTTTATTTGATAGAGTGATATAGAGCGTGATTTATTATCATTTTAAAATGTCGTTTTCTTCTCGCGCCACATCAACGGACTGTCGGTCGCGCTCGCGTTGTTGTTGTTGTTGCTTTTTTTGTCCAAATCGCTGCCAATGTATGTACTCTGACATCCAGTACTGATTAACGACGACGACGACGACGTCGGGTCAAACAATATAATAATATATTATGTGGATTTTTCAACACAATATGCGCAGACGTGAAGCTTGTCTTTAAAAGTTTCGCTTTAGCGAATCCCCACTAGGTGTGTGTGTGTGTGTGTGTGTGTGTGTGGAGTCGATTACCTCTGTGCTTATGATTTGGACGGAATAGAAATAACGGTTCAAAATGCTAAACGGCACTCGTCGAGCGAGCGGTGAAAGTCCAACTATTTTGAACTCTCTTTTATATTATATAATATACATTAATAATAAAGGTTTCGCGTTCGAACCGATCTGAGGTTATGATTAATGGGCTGAAGTTTTTGCGTAAACTTTTACCAGTCGGACGTCTTTTGGGGAGAGAAAAAAACAAAAACAAAACACGCGGTCCCCGGGAGGAAGTAAGAAAACTTTCATTTCTCACGGCAAAAAGTGCCGAATTTCAGTATAACGGTAAAACGTGAATTGGAATTCGCGTCGATTTATTCCGCGGGTTAATATTTTTCGATTACTGCACTCTGTGTTATATAGTCGCGGTCACAACGTCCTGCGAGAGTCACTGAATTCGACACAGCAGTTGCGGTCACGAGTTTCCATTTGGAACCCAGGGCCGGATGGTTTTCGAGTCGTTTTTGTCATGTTTTGGGTAGTTTTTTCCAAAAAAAAAAAAAAACATTGAAGAATTGAGAAATTCAAAAAAATGACCTCTCTAAAGTACAATCTAGAGGCGAATCGGGTTTCAAAAAGTTATTGATCGAAACTTTTGGACAAGTGTTTCTATACGAAAAGTTGTAAACAGAAAAAAATTATATCATTTTGTTTTTAATCGCAATAAGTAATAACTATTAAAAATGGACAAATAGGTAGTGATCGTCATCGCTGTGGAAATACCCGTCCGCTACTGTCAACGAGAATATTCACTATCATAGATTAAGTAATGTGTACACAGTACAACTTACTGTACAAAGGAAAGCTTATCACGCGATGACCGTCTTTGCCAATTTATTAATATAATATTTATTCAAATAAGGGGGAAATTAAAATATTGTTGAATTTTATCTTATTAACATTGTATCGTTATTCGTATGTCCATGTGATTGTAGTACGTTTCGATGCTGACAAAATTACAGTTTAACATAATTCAGTTATTGATAATTTTTTTGCGGTCAAAGCCAGAAAAATAAATCTTAAATATTAAATTAAAAAATTTGTAAATTTGTAAAATGTATAATAAATATATTTTAGTAAATACATTTAATCTATAATTTATAATCATTATATTAGAATTTTCAGTACTTATTTTTATTTTTATTTCATTGAATTTTTCCG
>JAIPRM010003529.1:0-25807 GCA_025469315.1 Stegophylla sp. TES_Ste_2020
AGATTTTGGCGCAAGAAAATTTTGAAAAAGTTAAAAAAAATTTTGGACATTTTTCTAAAATTTTTTTTTTTTTTTTTATATTATTAACTTCCCTCGTTCAGAATCGTTTTATTATTCTCTCGACAATCATTATATATTATATTATAATAATATTATAGAAATACGTTGTTTATGTATAAAATAATTTCCATCGAAAACAATACCCATAGTACGATAATATTCGTTTTTATTACGCAAACAACGTTTATCAACTTATTATTAAATATTATTAAATGACCCGGTGACATTTTCAGTTCGTAACCGATTTACTAAACTCGATCGGCAAAGACGTTATATCGAAACGAAATACCCACTGTAAACTGCATTCGTTATACAAGAAAAATAATAAAAAAATAAAATAAATAATTAAATAACTGTGGGTGTTGAGATAAATAATACGTAGTGATTCGCTACCGAGCGGATTGAGAGAATACGCGTTCCCGGCGGGTGAAAGGGAATACCAGCAGAGAAGGTCGACGACGAGGATGACACCAGTTTTTCAGAATCCATAACGTTATGCAACCCTAAATCGTATTGTGCCGAACACAACCAGTTTGGTCTCGTCGCGAATGAAAATATTCGATTAATACCGAAATAACCGATTTACATAAATTATAAAAATAAAAAAAAAAATCATAATAAAGTGGAATTTGGAACGAGATCAACGGTATTTTTGCCGTCGGAGAGAGGGTCTTGTCTCAAACGGTTTGGAAAAAAAAAATAGTTCTCCCATCCCGATTTACTGGTTTGTCGCAATATTGGTTTCGCGGCAGACGATCCGAGAAGATGCGACGGTATATATAGTAAGGGCCGACGTTCAGCAAAGTATCCAGTCGTCGGTCACTGGACTGAACGCATAACCGACAGTCGTAGCAGCAGCGACAGCAGCAAAAAAACATGGCACTGGTAAGATTTAAAGTTATTATAATTTCATTTTTTTTTTTTTTTGTTTCACTTCTACGAAAATTACTTAAAATAATAATTTCGACTTAAATACAATCGATAGTCCACGCGGTACAAATTAGATGCTAAATTAGTACAAAAATAAACGGTTAAATACAATTTAAATTTAATTTAAACGCTGTTTTTTTTTTTTTTTTTTTTTTAATTTAAAACAAAGTAATTTTGGTCATTTATATCAAAAATATTTTACACATAATTTAAATATGAAATTTAAGTTTTTTTTTCCCCCTCGTAGGCAATGTGGTTATGCCATTTTAAAATGATACTTCTAATAGTTTTGTTTTTACTTTTGATGTGAAAAATAATTCAAACTATCTAAATTATTTTAAAACTACCTTTATATTATTTCATCTTTGGGGTTGCAAATGTCAGCAGATATTCAGGACTATTTTTTATGGTAAATTATAATTGTATATTTTCTATGCTGAGTGGAGCGAAGAATCTTATGTTTGTCCCATGGCGTTTAATTATCTTTTTTATGTATGTACGTTTTCGTAAAGTATTACCAGTCAAAAGTTTCAACCACCAATTTTTTTCAATTATAATTTTGCTCTAGATTGTATTTTTGAAGTTCCCCATGGATTTTCCAAAATTTGGGGAAAACTACCCAAAATTTTACAAAAACGACTTTAAAACTTTTTTTATAATCCAAACTTTATGAAAATTTATAGATAAAACAATAATATAAAAATATTTTGGAGAGAAAATTTATTTTTTTCTAACACTGTTTTTTCATATTTTTTCCCGTGTTTTCAGTTAAAAATGGAATATGAAATTCTCTAAGAAAAAAATAACAATTTTTTGTAATTATAATAAACTTCATAATTTTTAAAGGAAGTAATTTGTCTTATACAAACTGAAGCTCTACTCAGAATCATATATTATTGAAGAAATTATATCGTTTCTTTAAAATTTAACACATCCCTTACGCGAGGAGGTTAAAATACCCATGATGCAAAAAATATCCTGTATTTTATTTTCACAATTAATTAATTATAAAATGCATCATTTTTATTGATTACATTTAATACCAAACCGTTTATAATAATAATGTGTATTTATTAATGGACATTTGCAATTTAAATTTGTATTATCAAGCATTAAAAATGTATTCATATTGTTAACGAATGTAATCATTATATTCTTTAAAGTTAAAATAATTCCCTCTGATAGAAATAAAATATAGTTTTATATTGATATTTTATATATTAATTTTAAGTAAAACAAATATGACTTATATATTTGACATTCAAAGTAATAAAATTGAAATTTAACGATATATTTTTCATTGTGACGTACCAGTGAATTTAATTAAGCATTTTTATTCGCAAAAGTAGATTTAAAATCTAAATAAATGTTGACTTAACATATTTACATCTCACATAATTTTGTACATTACATGTTATAATACATTAAATTATAATAATTGTATTTATATTGATATATCATTAGTAAAAAAATACACATTATATCTCTAAGATTTGTGCTTACTACATTTATAAATAATACAAAAATATATCGATTTAGTTTACTGGTGTAAAAATACCTTAAAAATATGAAATTAATAATTTTTTGCATAGAGCTGTGATTTTATTTAAGAAACAAAAATCTCAATTTTAAGTATCTCAACTTAAAGCAAGAAAACAGTAAAAAGCTAAATTTTAAATTTAATATAATTTAAGAACTTTAAAACACGTTTTATTTAAAGCTACGGAATGAAAATTATTTGAACAAATGAAATTTGAAAATTTAGCTAAGCGTTTGGTTAAATTTAATACAAATCGAACCATGACTTTGTAACAAGTTGAACTACTCATTACATTTCTATAAAAATATGTACTCGGTTTTAAAACTTAAATTCGTTACTTCAATTATCATCGTGTTTTATTTATCATAGACGTTGATAACAATATTAATCATAATAAATGTACCAGTTAAATGCATTTCGTACGATTTGATCGATTAATATAGCGAGTAATATATATTTTATATATATATATTCAATCGGTACACCTTTTAAAATGTTCCAATTGACTTTTTTTAAAACGTTCCACAGAAGGTCTCATAGTACCAAAATTGACAACATTTGGAATTTTTCGATTTTATCTTAATGATCCTCCCCTTCAAAAAAGATCCTTTAGGTATATATTTAAAAACTTATTTTTGAAATTAGTTTTTAAGTTAACGGTCTGTCGATTTTTTTTTTTTTAAGTCGCCAGAAACTTTTCAAAATCAAAATTTACACAATGCACGTCTCCCGAAATCTATCATCGAAGCCTTAACTATTCATAAAAATGTCCTAAATACAATATCATACACGTGTTCACCTCCGTATTGTATACTCGGTATATTTTTATTTCAGTTTCAAGTAGTTCTACTCGGACTCTTAGCCGTGTCTGCGACATGGGCCGATGTCATACATCTCAAGAACGTGAAGCCTAAATGCGGACACGCGAAACACTCGGGAGAACACGCGACTGCGGCTTCGAGTGTCGACGAGAACGTCGCCTACGCCAGCCCGGCCTCGCCGTCCTTCGGGGCCAACACCTTCGGGGCCAACACCTTCGGGGCCAACTCCTTCGGCTCGTCCACTCCAGCGCCGTTCGCGTTAGACAGCTCGTCCGTGTCGACCACACCGGCCGCTCCGTCGTTCCAGTCCATCTCTTCGTACGGCTCTTCCTACGGCTCATCCACGCCGGCTCCGTTCTCGTTCGGCTCATCCACGCCGGCGGCTCCGTTCTCGTTCGGCTCATCAACACCAGCAGCTCCGTTCCCGTTCGGCTCTTCCACACCGGCGGCCCCGTTAGCTTACGGTAACTCGTTCTCTTCCAGCTCGTTCTCCGACGCCGGGGCTCAACCGTTCGGCGGCAGCTCGTTCTCCGTGTCCTCGCCCGCTCCGATCGTCGGATCGTCTACCCCACAGTATGACACATCCGCGTTCGACGCCACCGCCGCGTCCATAATCGGCGCGTCATCGCCGGCCATCGCGTCGTCGTCGTCGTCGTCATTCCTGTCCGGCAGCAGCGGTCCTGCGCTGTCCGGCGTCGCCGTGTCCGACCCGGGACTCTCGTACTCGTCCACCGCCGCCCCGGCCGGACTCGTGTCCGGATCCTCGTCGTTCGTCTCGGCCACCCCGGAACCGGTCGTCCTTAACAGATCGCCCGCGTTCGCCACCCAATACGGAGCGTCCTTCTCCTCGTACGGCGCCCCGTCCTACGCCCAAGGGCCGACCATAGTGAAATCCGAGTCGTACAACGCCGAGCACGCGGTGCAAGAATCGGTGGTCAACGCCCCGGCGCCTCACCACGAAATCACCATCAACCGAGAAGTCCCGGTACCGTACTACGTCCAAGTGGAGAAGCGAGTCCCGTACCCGGTGTTGGTGCGCGTCCCGCACCCGTACCCCGTCACGGTAGAGAAACACGTGCCGTACGCCGTCAAGGTGAACGTCGACCGACCGATTCACGTGCCCCAACCGTACCCGGTCGAGGTGGAGAAGAGGGTGCCGTACCCGGTCGAGAAGCCGGTGCCGTACGAGGTGAAAGTGCCGGTCGACAGGCCGTACCCGGTTCAGGTTCCGGTCGAGAAACCGGTGCCGTACGCCGTCGAAAAGCCCGTGCCGTATCCGGTGCGAGTGAACGTGGACAGACCGTATCCGGTGGAGAAACCGGTACCGTACCCGGTGTCCGTGGACAGGCCGGTGCCGTATCCGGTGGAGAAACGAGTGCCGTACCCGGTGGAAAAGCTGGTGCCGTACCCGGTGGAGAAGAAGGTTCCGTACCCGGTGAAATACGAGGTGCCGGTGAAGGTGCCGGTTCCGGTCGAAGTCAAAGTTCCCGTGAACGTCGACAGACCCGTGCCGTATCCGGTCGAGAAACGGGTGCCGTATCCGGTTCAAGTGCCGTACGAAGTCAAGGTCCCCGTGCCGGTCCAAGCGCCCATTCAACGTTTCGCCACCGTGCACTACTACCAACAATCTCCGGTCATCGTAGGAGGATACGGAGCGTCGTCCGCTCTTGTCGGCCAATCCGGCGGCTACAAGGCCTTTTCTTCCGGACCCATTCCGATCACCAACGGTAACGCGTTTTACGGTTCCGCCCCGGCACCGGCTGTCGGTGGTAGTGCGTTCTACGGCTCCACTCCGGCCCCAGCCAGCGGAAGCGCTTTTTACGGTTCCACTCCGGCCCCGGCCAGCGGAAGCGCCTTTTACGGCTCCACTCCGGCCCCGGCTAGCGGAAGCGCGTTTTACGGCTCTGCCACTGCGGCCCCGGCCGTCGGAACTGCATTCGACAGCTCTTCCCCCGTGACCCCGGTCAGTGGATTCGTCTCCAACGCTGGCCCCGCGACCTCTTACAGCGCTTCTTCTGCCGCCGGATCGGCTGCATTCGACGCGTCCAGCATCGGTCAACAAAGCTTCTCCGGCTTCAACGGAGCTCAACAAAACTTCGGATTCGGCCAGTCCAACGGTTTCGGCCAACAATCCTACTTCGGATCATCAACACCGGCTCCGTTCAACTCTTTCTCCGACTCCGGTTCGTCTTCAGCCTCATCGGGAGCATCGTCATCGTTCGACTCCATTGCCCAACAGGCGATTTCCATCGGTAACTCGGCAGTGAAATCACAAACAGAAAACTACCGAGTCGGAAAGAAATAAAAAAAAAAAATTCATCTACGCTTTAATATTCAACCGCGATATTATACGTACGATGCATTAGATTTTTGTTTTATAAACATCACCGAAATATGTATGAAACACATTATTTAATATAGTTTTTTTTTTTTTTCTTAATAAATGTTATTTCTATTGAAATTATTATTGCGATCGTTTTTGTTTGTACATATTATAATATTGAATAATCGAGTGATTCGACGAATAATAATAATATTATTTAACACGATAATGCGCTTTAATTGATGCGTTAAATGCGTGTATATTCGCACGAAAACTATAGGTACTTTAAAAAATAATAATAATAACTATGGTTTTTTTTTTATTTCATTTTTTTATGAAAAACCATTTTGGTGGTATTTGTTTTTGTGGGAACCGTGTGTGTATGTGGTCTGAATGGAAATGCAAACTGAAGTATTTACCGTGCCAATTACTCTTCGCCGTAACTTTATTATTTGTTTTAGAATATAAATATATAAGGTTGAAAAATGCGCCAGTTAACGTGTGTGCCGTAGACGCGGTTTATATTTCTCGGTTGAAGAAACATTTCCATTCTTTTCACGTAAAAAAAAAAAAAAAATATCGGTCGTTTAAAACGATTTACAAAATACGCTACCGTCTCACAAAATCACTGTATTGTTTTATAAAATATAGAAAGACTTCAGAATCCCGAACATAATATCTATATTAATCCCCCAATTACATAAAAATGATCGACAAGAAGTAAGTTGATAAATACAGTTTGTGCACAATAGTATTGAACGAGAAACGTGCATTTATTTAAACTTCTGTAAGCAGATTATTCGAATAAAATAAGTGGTCGTTCACGATAAATAACGTCACGTTCGTTATACTCAGAAAAAAAAATTTGATAACAATTGTATAACTGTGTATCAGTAAGCTGTATCAAATTCCCAACCCTTAAAACAATGAGACTGAAAAATTGTTATGAAACAATAATGAAAAAATAATCTGCTATTTTTTTTAATTTTGTAATTATAAATTTGAACGCTTAAAAAAAAAATTGTAATTTTTTCGCCCAATCTTTATCAAAATTCGACCGCTGATAAAAACAACTTGTGGAATCATTTGGTTCCTATTAAAATGAATAAAGAACTAAAAGTTATAAGAAATTATAAATTACTTTACTGAGAAAAAAATCAATTTTATTCAAATTCTCAAATTAATTCATACTTAACGATCAATAATGTTATAATCCAATAGGTTACTTTTGAGTTCTTAATTTAAAATTTTAATTTTTGACTTTTTACAAATTATTGTCGGTATCTATAATACATTTTTGAATCAATTTCAAACCTTATTATTATTATTTTTTTTTTTAATTGATTATTTGATATAAATTATCGATTTAAAATTGTCAATTTCAATACAAATTTTATATAACATCATTTACAATGTATTTCAATTTAATATCATATTTAATACATATTAAAAATATATATTTATCAATTTTATTTTGATATTACTTTTAATTTTTGTAAAAAATTTTGATAGTTTTAATCGATATTTAAAATTAATTTGAAGTCCCATTTTGAACACTTCTAGCACTTTTTTTTAAGATTCGTGAGATTTTTTCGGCCCATTAGATTATACAGTGTATAGTGTATATACTACGACTTATCAGTGTATAAATCCATGTACGATCCAGAGGAAGCGAAAACCCTCTCTCCCCTACAAAATTTAACTGTTAACAAAATGTAACAAAATGTATTGATTAAATGTTCAATACACGTTTCATACTTTACATGAAAATAAGTAACTCGACGTGTTCAATAAAATATCATTAATTTTTATCAATGTTCACCGAAGAAGAAATCGACTTGTATTTTTATCGCATTGCATTTATTTAAAAATAATAATAATACAATAATATTGTTTCTAATATGTGTAAAATAAATAATATCTATAAAATATATTATGAATCAAAAGTAAAATTTATAAAAACAATTATAATATATAATAATAATAATATAATTTATAATATTAAAATATGTAACCTATAAAAGAGCTGTTATTGTAAAACCTAAATATTTTGTTCTACTCGGAATCTAAAGAATTCTAAAGTAACTTCGGTGTGTGCTTTTATAAACCCGAATCCCACGTAAGACATTAATTATTGAATTAAAATGTAATTTTGTTCAATGAACGAAAAAAAAACAACAACAATCGTGCAATGTTTGAAGAACAATAATTTCATATTATGAAGTGAAAATTTTAAGTATGTGCAATTATTTTTATAAAATTACCCTTTAGTTTCTTCGGAACCATTTACTGTATGCTTGCTTCCTTCGGGGATCTGCAGGTTAAATGTGTTAAGATTTCGGGTCTACGGTCAGATCAAGGGCGAAAATTTATAAGCGTGAATTTAAATTTTCATCGGTCATCCCGAGTTGTCGTCCCGTCGGACGAGGGTCATAGCTTTCCGCAATCATATTTTATATTTCAAACCAACTCTTCGATAGTGCATTGACCCCCCTCACTCTCACTTTAGCAATCCATCTGTTTTTATTATTCCACTCTTTTTCCACCAATATGACGTATAAATTAGAACCGTTTTCGCCGAGTCTTGTACGTACAGAGAGGAGAAAACAAGGATCGAGTACCCTCTTATCAGTAGTGTTCGGCCTTTTCCCGAGACATTATGATGAATTATGCAGCGGTGAAACGGTGGTCGAAAATATTGTTTTGTCGGTGAAAACGATACGTCGACATTTTCGGAGACCACCTCAACGCATTATGCACACACGTATCTACACGGTATATGTATAAACGGAGTGTATACGGTAAGTCATGCATGGTTAGGGTGAATATGGGGTGATAAAAGAAGCTGACCAAAACCCCGAGGAAAAAGAAAGAAAATTGCAAAAGAAAAAGACACATGGATATATATATATATATATATATATAAACACATAACTTGTTTACGGGATACTCGGCGAAATCCTATTTACTCTATCTAACCAAGGAGGATGCGTAATGGTACCTGGCAAGAGAAAGTTTGGTGATTTTTTTTCTATCTCTCTCCGTTTCTCTTGCTCACCCTCGGTTTCTTCTTTCCACCCTCTGACCCCCCCCCGCCCCTCCCATAAAGTTATCCGCCGCCAACGCCTCGCCGAGCTTGTCTCGTCGTAACACGCACAAATAACATCTGCACGAACCGCGCGCGATTACGGGTGTGATGCTGCATTAAAGTAATATGCATTATTCATCTGCGTTGTACATACCCGTGTTTTCGTGTTTCAACCCCTATCTTTGCCCGCCCACCCGCAGAACCCTCCCCCCACCCCACAGCAGCCTGTCATATCGCGCAGTGTGTCTATAACAGTTATACTACAAGCAAAATAATATACAGCACACAAATGCGTGGGTGAGCGCGATTCCGGTGTTTCAAAGTCGTTGTTAATATTTAATGTAGCTATTCCATATAAACCAATCGATGCCAAAAAAAAAAAAAAAATATATATAACTACGAGAAAAATCCAGATATTATATTATGCACTATAGGTATTTTTCGCTCCTCGGGTGGGACTTACAGGGTGTATTTAATTTTAGCGAAACGATAAATTAAAAATTATAAAGTTTATTAATATTAAAAAAAAATATATTGTACTTTATCGTAGATTTATATCTCGCTATTAACTGATAATAGTGAAAAAAATTGATGATAAAAACGTATTGAAAAAAAATTCCAAACTTTTTTTTTCAAATTTTCAAAATTTTCTTACACAAAAACATTACTTATATCATTATCTATTTATATTAAAATTTTTCACGAGGTTTAGATAAAAAAAAAAAAAAATTAAAGTCAAATTTTAGTTGTATTTTTTCCGAATTTTGTGGGAAGTATTGAGTATTTTGAAAAATGACTTTTCAAAGTACCACTTCGATGTAAATTGTGTTTCAAAAAGTTTCCAGTTGAAACTTTTGGACGAGTATTTCTACTCGAAAAAGTGTTTACAGAAAAAAAAAAATAAATAATAAGAAAATAAACTTATCATTGTAAAAACACTAGCTTGTTTACTGTACTCAGAATCTAAAATTGGTTTCTACTCAAACTTAAAACTAATTTTTCTCAAACTACAATTGTGTCATCTCCAAAAATCTAAATCTAACATATTATTTTATTTCATACCTATTTCAACAGGAACTAGAAATCGATATTTTTCCTAGTAGCTTAATATATATATATATATATATATATTTATTAGGTACCTATTTGGTAAACAAACAATAATACAATATTTGCTGAACGATTGTATAAATCGACAGATTTCACTCGCAAAAGAACCAAAACCGAGGAGGCACTCGTGTAGCGTTAACGACCGTCGAAAATTTGAATGACAAAAAGAAAACAAAATGACCATTCACGATCTCCCAACGCCAATTTCCGTACAAATCTCCCCTTCTTGTCGTACTGTTACAGATATAGACAACTTCAATAGATACGTCGGAGATGAAAGAACGGTTTCACGGGGGGGGGGGGATTTAAAAATCGAACTGGCATTAAGTCTGACGATATACGCGACTATTATTATACCGTCGACAAATCGATTGTGAGACGTGAAAGAGGAAAACGGTTTATGTTTCCCAGTGTGGTTTGAACGACACGCGCTTCCTCCCCCCCCTCGTTAAATACACTTTTACTTTCAACGACACATTGCCGCGATAAAAACGCTCACTACGCTCTGCCGAAAAAAAAATCACGTGTGTGTTCCTCGCCAAATCGAATAATTCGAAAAAAATAATAATAATAAAAACTTTTTAGATAACATCGAAATGTGTAGATATTCAACGTTTTAAAAACTTTTTACATTTGAGAGTGAATATGCCAAAAACAAACTCCAACTCGCAGCGGCGTTAAACGTCACACTTTTATTCTGTAAAACACATAATATAATATTTTCTAAATCAAAACCCGCGCACAAAAAGTTCAATTTATAACATTCCCGAAACAGAACGCATACGGGAAGTTATCTAAATTGAATATTTTGTGTGTATAGCATTTGGACAACGTTAGAAACGTGTTTACAGAATATTATGATTTGATCGAATTACGCGTGTATGTGTGCGTGAGTGTGTAAACAAACCTCGAGATTTATGCGTTTCACGTAATTATTATTTCAATCCAAATAAAACCACAAAATATAACAAAATGCGATCGAACGAATAATAGAAAATCAAAAACCGATAAATATTTTTAACACACGACTGACGAAATTTCAATGGATTTTCTTACAATACCAAACTATCTCACTTATTTTGTAAGCGTAGTCTATTAAACGGTTTTGCACTTTTTTTTATTATTACACTTCAATTATCTATTAACTTGTTTTAGATTCTGAGCAATAGCTCAGAGGAATGTATTGGTTTTACAAATCATTTTCTTTTTTTTTTCGTACGCACACACACACACACACACATACACACACACACACACACACATACACACGCACGCAGGCATACTATACACATCTTTTGCTCAGAATAATATTATTAAAAAAATAATAATTTATCGTTTTTTTTTTTAAATTTAATACACCAACCAATAACTTCTCACCCGAGATGCGAAGAATACCCGTCGTTCGAACTATGTCCGGCTTTTTTATTATTTCAAACAGAAAAATTATTCACATTAAACGTCCAAAATACTGTGCAATACGCTGTCGACAAATGCTGATTTTTTCTTTTCATCTTAAGAAAATATATAATTAAACCCACATATAAATAATAGTGTGTGATAATAAGTACGCCGAACAAATTTATTATAAAATATAATACATGTATTTTGTATAAATGTAATATATATATATATATTTCTAATATGGTTCGAAATTTTTTTAAATTTAACATAACTGTTGAGATCCTGATCGATTTGTTCGTTTAAATAAACTATTATAATTTTTTCTATAATAAAATCCGTTTAATATATCTCTGGACTTGCGTTATTAATTTCATATGACACATATTCCCCCGAGTTGATTTCTTTGAAATCAAAAAATATTAGCTTTTGAAAAAAAATTTGTATGATATGTTTCTTAATAACTTATCGATCTCGGGTATACCAAATTCACACTCGCATATTTTAACGACTTTAATTTGACCGATTTTTACTGAACGATTCGTTTGTTCAAAAAATTTAAATAAATCGCGAGAAAACACAAGTCGCCGTGTAAAAATTCAAGCCATACTGAAAACTGTTTATATTTATTTTTACTGTTGTCGCACAGCTGTGCGCATGCGCGCGCGCGTGTGTTATCAGTTCCAAACGTATCGCGAACGACAATACGTTTATTTTGTGGCAGGACAAACGTTATTCCGGAAGATTTACTAACACGCGACAGGCTGGCAGCAATTCAGTCGGAAAAGAAAGAATGAAAAAAAAAGACAAAAAAAAAAAAAAATAATAATTAGAGGGTGAGAAAGAAAGAAAACGACGTTTTACCGAATTCTCTGTCCTTGTATTATTCCCCGCTTTTACTCTAGCACCGGCATCAATGACGGCCATTTTAATTTTTTTTCTTCCACGACGACGACGGAAGACGGACTCGTGACTTTTCGACCAAATAAACACACACACACATGCGTGACCGGAAACAACGTTTATTATTATGCCACGCTCGTCCAGCCGCTTAATTTCACGTCGTACTCCGACGAAGTAAATGCGTAGATACTTGTAGCACACGGGGACGGCGCGGCGCAGTCACCGAAAAATAAACACATCGAAATGAGAAAAACGGCCCGAGACAATTTGAAAATATTACACCCAGGCTCAGGGTGGTTTTTCCTTAACGCTTTTTATACATTTTTTCTATTTATACATACTTTCGTCAAAATATAGTATAAGTAATATAGTATAAGTGTTTACAAAAAAAAAAGAAAAAAACACCATTGTAAAATCTAGGGATGGGCCGAACATTAATTTTTTGAACTCGAACTACCATTTTTTCTCGAACTGTTCAAACTCGAACTCGAACTTCAATCTGAATTTTATTCGAACCACTTTCGAACTTTCGAACTTTTTCGAACTTAAAAAAAAAATAAAACATTTGAGAATCTATTCATAATTAATTTGTGAAGGAAAAATATAATAGTAGTACAATTTTAAGTTAATGTTTAAAAGTTACATGTTTTAAATGCTTTAATACTTTTAAGTTTCAATTGTTAAACTTTTAAATAAACATTTTAAAAACAAGTAAAAGTAAAAATTTCAGAAAAAAAAATTTTCGATTAAACTATTCGAACATTCTAACACACGCTTAATTAGAACTATTCGAACTGTTCGAGATATTTGAGTTCAAATTCGAACTGACTTTTCTCTCGAAATTTGAACTGTTCGAATTTCTTAAGTTTCGAGGTATTCGAGGGTTCGAAGAGTTTGAAAACCCATCCCTAGTAAAATCATAAGCTTCTTCACTCCGTTCAGAATCTAAAATGTGGAATTCGTATAAAAACAATTTAATGTATATCGTACATATTTTTTTATATTATATACCTTCATAGAATATTTTATTTAATACTCGACATTATATTTTTAATATTCTTTACAAAAAAATTAAATCAATAAATTAAGAGTCAAACAATTATTATACAATTACGTTATAAAATCAAAACGAATCTGTGACGAAAACGTACACTACAAAGCGCATAATATCTTCTTACTTCCTCGCGACATATAATTGTTTAACCAAATACAGTTACATAGTTCCATTATTTTTCATTCAATCGTCAACCGTCTAATAACTATATTATTCAAGTGTAGACTTCAAAATGTCAAAATGGCAAATACTGATATCGACGATATTGAAGTGTACGTTTTGAGAACTTCCACGAATAAAAAATGCATACGAGTAGTACAATATTTAATGTCGTTTCGAATTCTGAGTGGAGCGAAGAATCTAGTGTTTTTACAAAGAAGTTTAATTTTTAATTTTAATCCTGAGCGGTGCGCGAGAAGACTGGCAGCAAAATATTTCATAATATGAAATAAAAACTCTTCGGTAAGCAAGTCAATGTGTTTAATAATGTAGTTAAAACTTTGTCGGTAAATGTCTTTGTCGAGTAGTTATCCTCATTCAAACTTCACCGTTTTAATCATACAAGTAGTGTATAATTATTATAAATTATGTTCCTCAAACAAAATATATTCTATGTTTATCATATAGTACAGTAAAAAAAGATAATTATAATCGAAATGATAACAACTGTTTTAATTCAAAATTTAATTTGTTTATCAAAAAGAAAACAAAAAAAAAATAAAAGAAAAATAAATGAACATCATTGTAAAAATACTAGCTTTTTCATTTCGTTTAGAATTTAAAATTTAATATCATAAATCATAATTATAATACAAAAATTAATAATTTCGAACGATTTACTAGAGACACGTGGAACATCGGTGGTGTGACGTGCACCGATAAATAGTTCCATAGAAACTAGACATTATTATAAAAATAAATAAAGCTATTATATATAAAATAAGAAACTTGCGTTTATCCGATTTATAAAGTATAGCCGCCGACTTCCTCGCGTCGCATTCGTAACTCGGGAAAACTTTGTTTTTATTACACTAATTGCTCTGGCCCCGAAAACTTTAGTCCAAGAAAGTGTGTGTGTGTGTGTGTGTGCGTGTAACTAAACCATCTGAGATATATAATAAGTTGGTGAAAAATAAAAGTATAACTTTCCTCGAACGAATTTAAAATATCACTAATGAAAACTTTAAAATGTCAAACGCTGTCAACTCGGTATAGATCAATATAAAAATATAATATTTTTTCGCTCTAAGAATTTCGACACGTTGACATGTCGACAACAAATCCTGATATTTATTACCGAAAATGAAATTCGAAGATTATTATTATATTTTTATCTAAAGTTTCGTTCGATTTCTACAAACGGACTGTTAGGCTTTTCACGTCGTCTGCCCCTAATATTATTCAAGGCGAGCCCGAGATCGAAATACAGACGAATAATATAAAGCAAGAAAAAAGCAGCTTGCAGTATAACCAAATGTAAACCTTTTTGTTTCCTTATTATAGCTCGTAAAAGAATAATAATATTATACAAAATATTTTATCACAATAGTTAAAATAAAAAACAAGTATGTAACAGCTTAATCCATAGGTAGTCAGATCAAAACAATTAGGTATTCTTATAAAATTCATACAATGTTTTCGATATAAAATTAAATGAAGAATTTCTACTGAAAACGGTATTATGTGGAGCTTAATACACAACATCTTAGTGTTTACATATCATATTTCAAACTGTCTATACGTAATTATCGATCATTTTGTAAAATATAACTAAAAAAAAAAAAACTTATAAAAATATAACGTGTTAAGTAACCAGATGTATTTGATCGTATCAAATATAACTGTTTTTGCATTTTAATAGCAGGTAATTTTGTAGGGGGGGAGCTAAAAATGAATCTTAACACCAGGCAATGTTTAGACCCGTTTAGATATACGTAAAGGTCATTCTACAATCTAGCGTTTTATAATCACTTTAAAAGTAAAAAAAAAAACTCAATATCATTCACGTACGTGATTTAAATGTACTTGTACCTTACAATGAATAATTCGAAAAACTCAAAACAAGATTTATATTTTCTAAACTCGCTTCAAACATTTTCAACAGCAAAATGCAATAAAATAATGGCTTCGTGCGAATAAATCGTTTTCGATTTTCGTGTTGAGTCAATAATTTTCCTTGAGTTTATTCCACGAACAACACGACGAAATATACATTCGAGAAAATATAATAATATTATTTATCACCTCAATAATGATCAGACTGACGTAAAACCAACGAGTCGTCACGCACACGGTTTAAATGCGTAATTAATGCATAATTAGTGACACGCATCGAGTCCACGGTGAATATTAAATCTTTGTGGACAATGGGAAATCGTTATACAGCCGACGACTTTCCCGCCCGCACTTTACCCGCTATATTGATCTTTTCGTCGTAGTATTATTGGGTGACCATACGTCCTGTTTTATACAGCATTGTCCTTTATTTCGGCTCTGTGTCCTGTTGTCCTGACAAACTTCTTTCAGGACGCTCTTTTTGTCCCGTAATTTCAAGTCTGTCCCATATTAATCCCGTTTTTTGACTCACTGTTGATTTATAATTTTTGAAATTTTTGAAATGAAATTATTGAATAAAATAACGTAAGGATTTTAGAAATCTTTTGGATACCATTAGATCAATAATTATATTCGTAAAATGAATTAACAAGTTTTTTTTAGAAAGTAAAGTATACAATATGCATGGATAGGGGATTTGAAGAAATTTTAAATAGTATCAATTTAGTTTCATTATATCATTTTATGTTTTTCAAAATAATGTTTTTATGTGTTTAAATTTAATCTATAATAGATAGTTTAAAAATTATACTTTTGTCTCGCGATTCAAAAACATAAATATATAATATGTAATAAATAGTTATTTATTTAAAAATATTTCGAAAAATATTTTTGTCCTGTATTTTATTTTCTTAAATATGGTCACCCTATAGTATTATGATAAGTCCTTGGACGCGCCCGTGTACTCGTATCATAACACATCTCCATAATAATAATAATAATTCTGAATATTGCATTGTTCGAAGTTTCAAAATTTAAACGCATATTTCCGAACACAGTTCCAATTAAATGTCTCGTTGTGTACAAGTAGTTTAACGAAAAGCAAATAGTTTAAATACACTTAACAATATATATATATATGTTTTACATTTTTAAGAGTGTTTTTCGCATTACGCCAGTTATAAAATTATAAATTTATAATAAATTTGATAAGTAAAATAAACACATAATTCAAAATAAAAATAAATAAATGCATAATAATAATACAAATACATAATTATCCTAGTTGAAACGCATTATTATTTGATATTAGTTTGAAAAATAGGAAATATTAAATATTAAGTTTGAACTCAAATATTGAAGGAAAACAACGGAATCTAATTCAATTCGTCGAAAGATGTCACGGCGAGAACAGTCGATGAATAATATAATATATATATATATATATGATAATGCAATAGATATTTAACACAACACGATACCAGGAATGGAATAAAATAATGCTTAGCCCAAGGCACATATTTTTCAAAATTCCATAGTGAAGCGATCTCAAAAAAAATGTTACGCTTTATTTTTTGAAAAAAAAAAAAAAAAACACTGATGTTAGATAACTAATACTTTAGATTCTGAGCGAAGTTTTGATGACGTATTTAATTTTACGTGTGGAACTGCTTTTGATCAATGTTGGTTCAAATATTGACCACATGAAAATGTTGCAATTATCTCGTATTTTTTTTTTTTTTTGTTTTGCTAATAAAATTTTGAATTTTGTGAAGCGACTAATAATTTTAGTTTGAGCTTACTCTAGTGAAAATATGAAATACAGTTTTTTATAAAACCTATAGTCAAATTTTCGGCATTCTGATAACCATTTCGGTGCTGAATGAATTTTATTTAGTGTGCACTGCTGGCATAACATTTTATTGATTATTATTATTTTATTTTTTTTAACAAAAGCATATTTTGAGATAGGTGAATAAAAAAAAATTGCCTATTTTTTTTTTTCATTTTCGTTATTATTTTAGAAGATATGCGATTTACGTTGTCGGTTGGTTCCCAAAATTATCAGGTTTCAAATATAATGATCACCGTGATTACGATTATATTTTGGGAACCCTGAATTGGAGAAAAAAAATATTTTAATTCTAACATTTCCATACCAGCGAAAGGGTTAATTATGAATATATATATATATATATATAAATACATACACTCTTAGTTTTTACACACATGTTTATCTATCATTAATTGAAATGGCGTTTATATATTATGTATTTACTTAAAAGTGCATTTTTCTCGTTTACCCAAACGAACATTTACAGAAAATGAATAAAATTTAAAAATAATCTATAACCTTACAATGTTTTCAGGGATCGATCCGAACCGAGCTTAAAGTGAATTAGATACATACCTGCAACAAAATAAAACACTAAAATTAGAATCGTATCATTATAATTGATGTACACAAGAACTTTATTGTTTTCGATAATATAATCGGAAGTACGTACCAAAGTACGTAAAACTTCCATATTATAATGTAAATAACTGATTTAGAAAAAAATTTGGAATTTCAACACATTTTATTTCCATTATATTTCGGTAAATCATATTTCAATGTGGGTAAAACAAAATATTAGACAAATAAATGCTTGATTTTTTATTTATTTATTTATTTTTTTTATTTGCATTTTGGAACATGTTTCCAAAGTCATAGTACTATTTGCGATTTATTTTTATTCTAGTATAGGTTTTTTATACTTATTCGCATACAATAAAAGAATAATAAAATTAAAAATTAAATTGAATTAAGAATAAAAAGTAAAGAAAATGGAAGTAAAGTAAAGGCGAGAAAGCCGGACATACTTCGCGTCATGGATATTCTTCATTCCGCGGGTCATTCATTTATTTTGTTCAATATTTAAACTCAATAAAATATATATATATGTAATAAAATATAATATTTTGAATATTGTACTATATATTATATACTGTATACCTAATACTTTATGTGGTACGATATAACACAAATATTAATAACTATAACATTGTTTGATACATGTGTAATACAATGTATATTTACCTTGTTTAATTTTTTCAATTAATTTCCCGCATTATGTGGAAATGAAATACCGTATTTTTACATGAATATATTATGTAAGTAGATATAGAGATATAAGGAGTAGTTTATATTTACGAATACTTATTGACTACCAATATGGTATATTATGGTATTAAACGCAGTAACATTTCGAAAAAATTGACGAGTAATACCAGAAATGAGAGTTTTTTTTCTAATGTATACGTGTGTTCGTTCACATGCGTGTATATAGTACACTCTGTGAATGAGCGTAATAATTGATTGAAATTTTTAATTTTCTGGCTTATTGAACTAAAAGGATATGGTACACATAGACCTGCGCGAGATCGATTTGATTTGAACCCCGTAAAGAATGAAGACTGACATTCCTCTCCTCCTGCTCCCAACAATATTTTTTTTTTTTTAATTAAACTATGATTTTTTGATACGGAATAACTGACATGAGAAATTATCGATTAAACGTCGAAGAGCGACCATATAAATTCATCGGTAAATTTCAAATTTCACGCACATCTAACCGCGGGTGGCAATGTGACTGAATTCGTAAGTGGACTTGAATTGAGTTATTAACTGCAAAATAAAATAACGTACAACAAGAAAGTGTTACGCTATGAAATAAATAAAACCGGACAAAAGTATCAATGTTTTTTTTATTCTGGACGAAGTGAAGAAGCTAGTGTTTTTACTATGTTTATTTTTTTTTTCTGTGTACAACTTTTCGTATAGAAATACTTGTCTAAAAGATTCGAACGATAACTTTTTGAAACCAGATTTGCCTCTAGGTCAGGGGTCTTCAACCCGCGGCCCGCGATCACATTTTAAGATATTATTACATATTTTTCCTATGTTGATAAAATTAGAATGACTATGCTATCAAAAATAGGGATACACCCGATAAACTAGATTACTTACACTTGTATACGAGTAGACAAAACGAAGGTAGACCGACAAATAACAAAATTTATGAGGGGGGCAGCAATTTTGTTTTTTTGGGGGGATGGAGTGTAAAAATTTTAAAACTAGGCTTGTGAATTCGTGTAAATTGCGTGCTAAATATCATCACAGTTTGTTTATTGATTTTCCATTGGGGGGAGGAGGGGGCTAGCCAAACGTACACTAATTTCACTATATACTATGGAAATAATTAGGTATAGCTATCATAAAAGAAAACAGTAAAAAAGTTCTTCAGAGCTTCAAAATTCTATACACGATTGTGCGGCCCGCGAGATTTTCGTGAAAAAAAAAATAATGGTCCTCTACCCAAAAAGGTTGAAGACCCCTGCTCTAGGTCGTACTTTAAAGAGGTCATTTTTTGAATCTACAATTTTTTTTTTTTTTGGAAAAAACTACCCAAAATTTGACAAAAACGACTAGGAAACCATCATTTTTTGATCCGAATTTTATGAAAATTTAAAAAAGTAGATAGAAAATCATATAAGAAAGATTTTGGTGCAAGGAAATTTTGCACATTTTCTAACATTTTTTTTCTCATTTATTTTTTATATTATTAACTTCCCTCGTTCAGAATCGTTTTACCGAAGAAATGATTTATCGTTTCTTTAATATTCAATACACCCGTCAAGAGAGTCCCACCCGTCGTGCAAAGTATGTCCGGCTTTTCTTGTATTCTGAGTTTCTTAATGACATTGAACGACCCGTGGGGTAATGTGTCGTATGCTGGACCTAAAAGGAGAACGTCTTTCGGAAAATACGACACTGCACTCAAAACACGGCTATAGTATCGACATTAATTTGGAAGTGCACGTGAAACGTAATACTTTACATGGGTGAGATATAAAACGAATATAATTACAAACATCAACGGTCGACGACACACGATTCTGATGCAATATTAGATGCGAAGAAAGTGCAGACATCACTCGGCACATATTTTCCTTCGCCGCCGTCTAGGGTATAGTCGAGTGTCAAACACTGCTGGGGTATAGCGAATGTCTCATCACACACTATTGTATTTTGCTCAGTGAACTCGTAAAAAACTGTTTTTTTTTTTTTTTTTTTTTGAGACAGGAATAAATTCGTAAGTAACCAATGTTTTAGTTTTATCTTTCTTACTTGTATACCGGTGTGTTGATTCGAATAAAATAGTCAGTGAAAATAATAATAATAATAATAATAATATACCAACTGACTGAAATTTACCATATTTAATTGGATCATCATGTAAACTCTTATGAATGAATGTTTTAATTTATATATTATGCGATTTGAAAAATATAAATAACGCTTTGTTTTATGATTGTCAGACCACATTTACAAATAGGGCGACTTAAATTCGTGGGATCATTGAAAAATCTTCAAAACGACGTTATTCCGGAAAATTATTCAGTTGAAAAAAATATATATATATTAACACAAATCTGTGTAACTATAATATTATTATTATATCCAAGAAATTATCGAACCATATAAAATACATATATGACTTTTGTCGACTATGCGCCCGACATAAATAGTAATTATATTTTTTTTTTTAAACGAAAAATGATTGGGTCTAGGATGATAATATCCCTCAAGGGTCTCGTCCATGATTATGAGGTTGTAAAAATGTTTAGATGGCAGTGGTTGAATTGGAAAAAAAAAATAAAGACTAAGCTCTGTTAATAAATCAGCGTTCTAGAGAACATATTGTAAGAAAAGTGACACGTGGGGAACTAAGTCTCCCACGGGAACATCTACCATAAAATATAATCCATCAAAAATTAACTTTATCTTAAATATTTAAAAAGTGAAACAGTAAAAAACCACACAGAGATACTATAAACATAATGAAAAATCTGAAAAGTCAAAGAACAAAACAAATAAATTATTAATCATAATTTACAACACATTTATCGGTCAAGAAAAAATACTGATTATCATTTTTAACTTATAATAAACGTTTTAAAAGGTTATTTATCAGCTTTGAATTGATTTCATCACATCACTTTATACTAAAACAAAATTACATCAATTACCAACTACGAAACCAATGGTTTGAAAAAGATGAAGAATAAAGAATATTTTATTGAAGATACATTTTTCTATGCTTAAAATGTAAAAATAAAATATTTTTTTGACCGAGACCAATATTTTATTTAAAAACTAAAATTTGCAGTAATTCAAATCTGCGAAGATCAAGAAAAATGGAAAAGTGACAAATAGAGTGATTTTATTGACTTAAAATTAAAAGAAGTCGGACATACTTCGCACCACGGATATTCTTCAATCCTAGGTTAGATAGTCTTTGTGGGTGTGTAGAATTTTAAAGAAACGATTCAATAGACGATTCTGAACGAAGAAAGTTAATAATAATATAAATAATAAGAACAGTCGTAATTTTCAACACACCCATCAAGAGTATCTGACCTGACAAACTAAGTATGTCCGGTTTTCTAGTTTATACTTCATTTTTCTTATAAAATAAATAAAGAAAAGGAAAACAATTTAATGAGAAAAACGTTACTTTACTCGTTCTAAGTAAAGCAAAGGCCGGACATACTTCGCTCATCGGGTCAGATTCTCTTAGTGGGTTTGTGGAATTTTAAAGAAACGGTAAATCATTTATTCATATAAGACGATTCTGAATCAAAGAAGTTAATAATATGACCTGTCTAAAGTACCAACCAGAAGCAAATCCGGTTTCAAAAAGTTACTGATCGAAACTTTTGCCTGAGTACACCTATACGAAAAAGTGTATACAGAAAAAAAAATACAGACATCATTGTAAAAACACTAGCTTCTTCACTTCGTTCGGAATCTAAAATGCTGACTTTTAGTAGAAAAAGAGTGACCAAGTGCCTTGAAACGGCGAACGATCGGAGTGAATTACAGATGGTCGCTCCGTTTTTGTGTGTCGTAAATCATTTTAATTATTATTTTCATATTCGCGGCCGTTTGTCCGTATTAGGTTTATAGCACGTACTTACGTAATATTCATTTTGGCGTGTAATCGGTTGGACAGTTTACGGTAGGTTTGTACTAGGTAGGTAGGTAGGTAATAATAATTATTGTAATGGTAATAACGCGAACGGGTCGTGTGGTGGCGGCCAGAAAGACAGTCTATTGTCTGGGTCCGCATAATAATAATTATTATTATCCTTAAATAGCAATCGATTAAGAGAACCTGTCGGCCACAAACGGCGACCACGTGAAATATACACCTCAATCGACACCGGAAGGAGAGAGAGAGAGATGCGGTGAAATCCGCCAACGGTAAATTTCTAATTTCACGCGCGCGCACCTAACCACGGGCGATCGATAGATGACCGAAATCGTAATTCGACTTGAATTATCTCGATTCATTTCAATAAAATAACGTAAACCGGAAATCGATGTACTTCGCAATAAATAAAAATCGGTCAAAAGTACAAAAATAGTAATAACATTACGAACGATCTGCCGTGGGGTAATGTCGTACTATGCTGTTGGGCATTACCAAAGTGTCATACTCCAAATAATTCTAAAAATAAAATTGCATATACCGTATGAAAATTTGAGTCGTTCATCTTATCTCATGTAATTATATTAAAAGTAATTTATCCATTCAAGAAGCTTGTTAATTAAATAAAAAATTTAAATTTAAATTTTGCCACAATAAAATTGTACTTTTCACAAAAATTATTGATAATTCCAAAAATGACCACCTAACCTAACTGCAACTCAAGGCCCGCGATCACATTTTAAGTCTAGTAAATATTTTTTTCCTATATCGATAGAATTAGAACGACTATCAGTATTGAAAAAATTGGGAGGAATATGACGTGGAGTCGACCAAACACCCGGTAAACTAACCTACGCTTGTAGATCGTGAGTAGACAAAACGAAGGTAGACCCACAAAAAACGAAATCCATGGGAGGGGGTCAGCAATTTCGACTTTTTTTTTTTTTTTGGGGTGGGGGGAAGCATTATTAGAAGCGGCTACTAAAATTTGTTACACCCTACGTGCTTATTAATAAAATATGTAATTGAAAAAAGTTCAAGTTAGCGGAACAAGTTAAAAACATCAAGTTAAATTAAAAAAAAAAAAAAAAAACAAGTGTTGACTCGAGTATTCAGGATAGTTTTTGCACCGTATGAATCCTATATTATTGTCACAAAAGTTTTCTAGTATAATATTCTAAATATTCTATATAAAAATGACGTGTAAAACTATATACGTTTATTATGAATCCGAATTTTTTGTGAATACCTTTTGGAGAGGTTTTGTTTTATTTTTATTTTTTAAATACTTTAAACAAAGTTTTACATTCCCGCGGTAGCAGTGTACGTTGTAAAATCCTTCAAACTAACCCCTGCGCTGCAATAACGATGACGTAAAAACTATATTACAGAAACAATACACCCCGCAATGGCATGCGTGACTACTATACTCTATATACGACGCGTCCTTGTAGGGTAGAATTTTATTATTTTTACCTCGAAAGTCCTCTTTTTTTATGTACATATTATTTTCACCGCCCGTATAGTCAGTCTTTACAACTCGAGTCACAACCCCTTACCGAGGGCGACCGACCCCGAATGCAACTTTTTTTTTCAACCCAAACACATACACATACCCACACACACACACACACACACACACACACAATTCAAACGAAATCGACCCAAGGAAGTTATATAACATATATTTACCTACGAGTATACACATAAGTAAAATATTATTATATTAAATAATGAGAACTAAACTTTTAATTTTTAAGTAAAGTTTTCTAATATAAATTGAAGCTCCACTCAAAATCATTTTATTGAAGATATGATTTTTTTTTTTTTTTAATTTTATTCAACACCCTTGCCAAATCTTACCCGAAGTGAGAAGAATGCCCATGGTGCGATACATGTCCGTTTTTATTTTACTATATTATTCGTCTGTTTTCGCAAAAATAAGATTTTTCATTATTACTCTCATTTTATAAATTTTGTTAATTTTTGCAATAGTTGCAATGATTGATTTTTAACCAATAAGAAATAAGTATAAAACTTATCTTTTGTTTATCTAGATAAATTTTACTATAGTTATGTTTTAATATTTATCTTTTACCTCGGAATACAGCAACAATTTATCTTTATCTATAAAAAAAAAATTATATTCCATCATTACCTCTATCTAGGTTATTTCTTGGTTATCTTTGCTCAACTCTGCTTATATTTTATCATTTAAAATTTATCATACACATTACTGAATGCTCGTGTCCCCTGACAAATCGCGACGTGCTTTTTGTTTTTGCGGTCGGTCGGCTCGGCTTTCGCCGTGAAAAACTTTAGCCCATTCAGCTAAAATATTTTTTCCCCGAGACTTCGAAGAATTAACAAACAAAGTTTAGATTAAGTTAATTTCAACTTTTTCTACATGATAAGTTCATTATACATTCAGTATTTTTTTTTTTCAAATTAACAAGACAATTTTTAATTCATTTTCTAGTTAAATTGAGTTAATGTTTTTTTTTTCCACCCCGTCCAAACACTAACTTTTTCCTAAGGATTTATTTTTTAATCCTTACACAACTTACACTGTGTACCTCGTGAACGTACGCATCGTCAAACTACCAGGAATTTATAATATTCCTATCCATACCGAACAATTGGGGATTGTGACCCAATGGATATCAAAAAGACACTGTTATTATTTTCAGCTTTGTCAGTTCAAACGAAAATTTGGATTTTAATTAATTATTTCGATGTAGTGTTACAATTGGCAAAAAAAATGTCCTGGCACATACTTTCCCACATATTACTGAAGGATTTTTTTTGTTTTGAAATAAAAAGAAGTGAACAATGTTAAAATACAGGCTAATCTAGAGTGACCATGCGTCCTGTTTTATACAGGATTGTCCTTTATTTCGGCTCTGTGTCCTGTTGTCCTGACAAACTTATCTCAGGACGCTCTTTTTGTCAATTTCAAGTTTGTCGCATATTAAACCCGTTTTTTGACTTACTGTTGATTTCAAATTTTTTAAATTATTAAATAAAATAATGTAAGAATCTAGAAATCTTTTGGATACAATTAGATAAATTTTAATCGTAAAATGAATTAACAAGTTTTTTTTAGAAAGTAAAGTACACAATATGCATGAATAAAGGATTTGAAGAAATTTTAAAAATTATCAATTTAGTTTCATTATATTATTTTATGTTTTTCAAAATAGTGTTTTTATGTGTTTAAATTTAATCGGTAGTTTAAAAATTATACTTTTGTCACGATTCAAAAACATAATATAAATGTAATAAATACTTATTTATTTAAAAATATTATGAAAAATATTATTGTCCTGTATTTTATTTTCTTAAATATAGTCACCCTAGGCCAGCGTTTCTCAAAGTGTGGGTCGCGACCCACTGGTGGGTCTCGAGCCAACTTTCGGGGGGTCGCGAGAAATTTGTTTAATTATATAATTTGTCAAAAAATTACGTTTTTAACCAAACTCCACTGT
>JAIPRM010003530.1:2694-25795 GCA_025469315.1 Stegophylla sp. TES_Ste_2020
AGAAATTCAAAAAATGACCTCTTTAAAGTACAATCTAGAGGCGAATCGGGTTTCAAAAAGTTATTGATCGAAACTTTTGGACAAGTATTTCTATACGAAAAGTTGTACACAGAAAAAAAAAAATAAAATAAACTTCATTGTAAAAACACTAGCTTCTTCACTTCATTCAGAATCTAAAATTGTAAATGTTCAAAAAAAAATTTTCCGGGTATCGTAATATAAATTTTTTGTCCCAATTAACAAAATATGCTAAATGTGTTAAATATTCTCCAACCCATGAAATATTCTCAAATATGCAAAAAAAGCTTTTTTCTTTGAACTCAGAAGTAAACAAATCGTCCACATTTTTTACTCTCATAAGACTGCATTGATCCAGTAATAATATGTAAAAACGTCTTTACACATAAGCGAATAATACGTCCGATTTTTTTCTATTAGTTCACATTTTTGCCAATTTTTTTTTTTTTTACGCTTATTTGAATTTTATCTGAAAAATGCGGATAAACACGAATTTGTAAAATTCCTAAACGACTATAAACATATATATTCGTCGCACAAATCACGCGAAACAATCCTTTCGAAAACGCGAACGGTATATTTTAGAAGTACGTGATGTTTGAACGTTTTGGTTTTTTTTTTAGTTCCGTTTATATCTTTGAAACTCGTTTATACAATACACTTTATTCGCTCGCCGATATTGTTCATATAATAATTTAATACAACTTACTCGTACGTATTCTTGTCTCTAATTTAATAATTTACTCGCCATATTAATGTTAATATATATATATATATATATAAATATATTAACGACTTAATTAATTATAAAGCCGAACTTACTTAGCACCTCGGGTTGGATGCTCTTGGCGGGCGTGTTGAATTTTAAAGAAACGATAAATCATTTCTTCTACATATAAAAATAGATTCCGAGCTGTAATTGTCAGTATGTTTAATAATTGTTATTTAATAACAAAATAATCCAAGTCCAATTCATTCGTATAATTAATCAAATTTTTGTAATAAGGTATAGTTACATAATAATAAGCAGGGTTGGGATTTTATAGCACTCAAAATTGCATAAATATCCACTGTAATATTATCTTAAATATCGCTAAATACGCGCTAAAAATATGCAAAAAAAAAGGAAATTTATTAATTAATAATTTTTTAATAACTAACAAATCATTATTGGTAGTTACTTAAGTTTTGAAATCATTTAGTCATTCTGATCAGATATATTATCTTCTAATTATATACTTTATATTATTATTATTTTATTTAGACACACATATTTTGTTAACATTTATTTCAAATGAACTCAAATTTTAAATCCTCGATACAAGCTATGCTTATAGGGAAGTTTGCATCTACAGTATTTAACATAAATTGTCTATGTACATATTTTTTTTTGCATAAAATAAACTTATTATTATTATAAAGGAAAATAAAGCCGGACATACTTCGTACGACGGGTATTCTTCCCACCTCGAATGTGAAGCTCTTGGTGGGTGTATTTAATTATCGATACTTTTGAACAAGTATTTCCATACGAAATAGTGTTATTGGAAATGAAAAATAAAAGATATTGATTATAGTAAATACAATTGACACTAGTAGGCGATCATTCTTTTAATAATATCATGATATTTATGTTTTAATGTTCATGCATAAACATTAAAACATAAAAAAAAAATGACCAAGGGGGAGAACTCTGAAAGCAATTTCTCCGGAAAGTTGTTGGTAGAAGGCAAAAGTATGACTTAACCTTTTCCTCACCCCTAAATTGGATCCAATTATATATTTGTATGATAATATTTAAGTCGTAAGGTTAGTTATCATATTTCTGGTGCCTTTTTCCATCCTAACGTATCAGTCATTTTACTTATATTGTTTTCATGATTCATAATCATTATTCATCGATTTTACTCACACACAACATTAATCAGTTATTTACCTCCATTAAACAATAAATGACACAGTCAAATAATAAATATTGATGAATAATTCGCGTTTGACAACCATATTTATCTTTATGGTGACTATATTTTAATATTTATTAAAAAAAAAAAAAAATACTTTTGCAGTGAATTCATTGGCCATTAGAGTATTATTATTATTATTATAGTTATATTCCGAGAGTTATGAAAAATATAATAATATTTATACTTTATCAATTATGATTATCATTACTTATGACTAAAACACTATATTAAATGACGAATAAATATATTTTTTTTATTTAAAAGTTAAATAAAGCAATTTTTCTAAAAACTGAAATTTATACTATACTGAAGAGTGTAAATTTATCGGTTATTTCTTAAATATATCTTAATGTGTTAATTGTGAATTGTGATCACTAAGAATTATGAGAAAAACAACAATAAAATTAATTAGATAAATCCATTACAAATCGTTAATAAACAAGTCTTAAGCTCAAAAATTGTCAATTAGTATTAGTGATATTTATGTAACCAGTATTTGGGAATTTATTGCTAAGTTTTTAAGTCTCCATATTATATTTGTTCGAGGCCTAACTGGGGATTTCCAGCTCCCCCCTCAGAAATTTGTAAAAATTGACAACAACCTAATAAAAAATAAATAATTATTAACAAGCAAAATAAAAAGATTATTTTTTTCATACCCCCCCCCAAAATTTGTTTTCAGTTACGCCCTTGTAAGTGTTTAGGGTAATTGATCTATTTACAATTTTGTTGTGAATATCTACAATAAAAACAAAACATAATTATATTTTAGTTGCGATCACACGAGAATACTTTAGTCGCAAATCTTTCGACTATTGTTAATGTATTTTGACTAGCTGTACCCGAACTTTCCATTGTCCGAAAAGACCTGCCCGTCAAAATTAGTTCAGCCCGCATAAACTAAACAGAATAAGCTACAATTTTATTTTTTTAGAATATTTAGATCATGTTGTTTTCATGGTTAAATCCCATCAAGTTTGATTTAGCTATTCGAAGATTATCTCGTACACACAGAATAACTCTTCAACTTCATTTATTTAGATCACCGTGTTCTCATAGTGAACACAAAGTACTTTACTGGCCCGTCAATATCGATTCAACTGTTTTGAAAATTAACCCGTACAAACAAATACATTTTTTATTTTTTATTTTTATTTATTTAGAGGTTAATTTTAGACTATTATTGTTACTATAGTTACAAAATTCATCAAATGATATAAACGTGAAAACCAATTTTATGCTTTTTCAACCCTTTGAAATAATGCTAATTTTAGAAAATTCTTTCTAGTGCACTCCTACATGGTGCTACGAACATACTTATAAAAATATCCTACAAAACTAATATTTTTTTCTCTTTTTAACCCCTTTCCAAAAAAATTGATCAAGATATAACTTTTGACAATTTTGAATACTTAGATAACAAATATTTTATTAATTATATAAAAGAATATTTATGCTAAGTTTCCATTTTAACCCCCTTAGAGGTTGAATTTTGTAAAAAATTTTCATATTTATAATTCCAGTGGTTTCGGCTAGGCGATTTGACTCCATTTAATCCTATTAGGGGTTGAATTTTTAAAAATACTTTTTTAGTGAATACATACATAGTGGTACGAAGATACTCTGAAAATTTCAAGGAAATGGGCACGTTAATTTTGGCTATGCGTTTATTCTCAGTCAGGACAAAGCCGCTTGTATTATATCCTTTTACCACTTTAAACTCCTTTAGGGACTGGAGAATGGAATATGAAGGTACATACATTTCATTATTTGTGTTACATAATATTATTGAATATAAATAGTATTTATAATCAATGATAGTATATAATATGTTAAATTAAAAAAATTCTAGCCAAAAAATAATGTGTCCTATTTTTACCCCTTTAAACCTCCTTAGGGGTTGACTTTCATAAAACCCGTTCTTAGTGTATGTCTCCTACCTAGAGATGTTAAATTTCAGAAATTTAATTTTTGAAAAATTTCCAGAAATTCATGAAATTTCTGAAATGTGTATAAAATAATAATAATACTCAATATAACATAGTTAGTTATTTATATAAATATTATTTTTTTTTTTTTTAATAAATCATATGATTAATAATAAAGCTTATTACTTTACAATTTACATATTATATTTATACAAAATAACTACATACTCTTAGTTACATAACTAGTATGTACTCTTATTCTCATATGTCTAATCAAAACAACATTTACGTAAACAAAAACTATTATTCAAATGGTGTTTAATAAGAAATTTCTCTGGAAAATTTCCAAAGAGCAGAAATTTCCACTTTAGAAATTTCTAAATTGAAATTTCCCACTTACATCACTACTCCTACCTATAATATAACCTACCCACCAAATTTCAGCTTTATATGTCAAGTAGTTTTTGAGATTTAGTGTATAAAATAAAGTACCACTCTTTTTTTGTACTTAAAGATTTGCAATAGGTTATAATTTATAATTTTAATAATCAGCCGATTTGTTTTGATTTTGTCTATAGCCTCATAAAAAACAGTAAATCCTATAGAACGGCGGCATTGTTGGTCGTACCTGCAACGTTCGTGACTATTGCGGTTTTACTAGTCAAAGGCCTGAACGCAAATCAACGTGGATTGGAAATATTATTGGACATCAAGTGGGAAACTTTCTTGAAACTAGACGTATGTTTGTTTAATTGTTTAATATAATATCTATATTCTATATACAGAATGCATGCGTCAGTCGAGAAAACCGAGTAAAATATTTCATTTTTGTTGTAGGCACATTTTAAGCGTGACGATTTATAAATATTTAACACCACGGTTTTTTTTTTCAGATATGGTATCACGCTGTAGTTCAATTTTTTTTCACAACACATTTAGGATTTGGAAACATCACGACTTGTGCTGGCCGTTTGTACTCCAAGTCTAATCCTTTTTGGTAAATTTAAGAAATTATTTTTGTTTACTAATATTTCTTCATAGAATGGCTGCTAAAAGTAAAATTGAAAAATGTCATAGGACTTCGGTTATGCTCACAGTGGTCAGCATTATCGTTGGCGTGAGCAGTGTTTTCATTGTCACCATGTGGATATACGACATGCAACAATCCGGCGTGATCATGTCCAATTCACAGGCCGCCTCGGAAGTTTGGTTTTTGACATTTGTCTATGAATTGACAGTCAAACGTATTCTTTCCGAAATGTGGGCCACACTAGTCTACACGTTGGTGTTCCTTTCCGGGTTTCTTAGTCTGGTAAGCGATTGCATGCAAAGTATAAATACTGTATTAACTTGTATAGTATTGTTATGTATTTTTTTCACAAATAATTAAATTAAAAATATTCTGGTCCAACTTGTTCTAGTCTCATTAGTTATCAATGCACAGTTCATTGAAAATATACTACTCTAATAATAATTAGTAAACATTTTGAAATTTAATCAATGAAATTATTGCAATAATTGATTTAAACAAATTTAATCGGTATTCAAATTCTAATTCCTATTATGTATAAAAAGAAAAAATAGTGTTTCTGTAGATAAATAAAATATATAGGTACCTTTTATAACACATTGCATGTAGGTGATATGACATACAATAAATAATGCTTATAATATTTAATGTCTAATTTAATTTTAATAAACAAATCAATGACATTATTAATAGGTATCACTGATTTTAAGTACTAAAATATTATTTTATATTGTTTTAATATTATTTCATTTACCTATTATCACACACTGTGTAGAGAATCATATTTTTGCGATTCATATTTATTCTATTAATCTTTATGAGAGTTTTAGACTTTACATACGATATAATTGTAATTCTTATTTTTTTTATTCTTGATCCTCATAGATTGCGGCCACCTACACTGCTGTTGTAGGGCTGTCCGTGGAGACCAAGGAAAAGTGGAAGTGGTGGATACTGACATGTACAGTTTGTTTCATCGGTTTCTTGGTGGGCGTCCTTTGCCTTTTACCCGTGAGTATGCATTAAAAATAATAAATACATGAACATTTATTATATAGGTAGTGTACATAACATAGGTACCATGTACAGGCCTCTTGTGTTTGATAGGTTGATGCTCAGTCCCCCATAAATTATTTTGTATATTATTTTCATTTAAAAAATATATTAATATTTTTCATACACTTTTACAAATGATCAGTTTTATTTTTAACAAATTAATTCAGATAAATAACCGTTTTTCTTAATCTTAATGAAGTTAAACCAATATTTAAATATCAAAAGATAAGTATATTATTACATACAAATTTTGAATATTAAATCAGGTTATTGGTTAACCACCAATATTAACAAAAAGCTTATAAGAGAACCAAAATTATAATATATCATTGTTCATACTGAGTAACACTCTATAATGAAAATATAAAATGTGAGCGCTTGAAATTGAACTAATTTCATTAACAAATTGTGTTTTGTTTACCGGATAATCCTAATCTAGTTTGTTTTTATTGCATATGATTTACATTACTTATTTTTATACAGTCGTGGTAAATAATAAAATTTTTTCATCTCTTTATTTGAAATAGGTTTTTAACTGCCACAAAAAAATGCTATATTAATAAACTATTATTTGGTAAGAAAAATTATTGAAAGTTCTTCTCTATAAATTGTAAATAAATGTTGTACCTATTCGATTGTTTGCTAAATTTGTTAACTTTTACTATTACCTATCAATTTAATTATTTTAATTGTGTTATATGAATTTATAAAATAAAAAACTATCTTTAATTATCAATATTACTTTGAAGAATTTTTTTTTTTTTATTAGTTTCTAGGTAAGGATTTTATTATTTATAATGCATATTAATGCATGTTTCTCAAGTTATCTGTGCATACTTATTGGCATATATTTTGACCCTTTTGATTCATATATTTGTGTCATATTAATTTTTTCTATATATTAGTTCATACATTTTCAATCTACCTATAAGACAACAAATATCTTATTATTTGAGTTATTTAATCAGGAACAATTTAAGGAACAACATTTAGGGAATATTATAGGGTATACATAGTAACATTTTGGTGTAAGAATGGGAAATAATGAATTCCTCATGAAATTTTTAAAACCCGGTGCCTATATGTACCTATGTTGGTACTTACTATTAATTACCACTCCTCCACACATAGTCGAATATGACGTGGTAATAATGATTTATTTTCTCTCCCGCAGGAAAATCTTCAAGCCATCCATTTGTTGGATGAGTACATTGTCGGACGAATGGTGATCACATCTACGGTGCTAGAATTAATCGGATTCGTTTGGATTTATGGACTGGAATCTCTATCCAATGATTTTGAATTTGTGCTTGGTTACAAACTGTGTTACGCTTGGAAGTTCATATGGTTGGGCACACCTGTCTTGTTTATGGTATGCATACATGTGATAATTCCCATACTTAACAGGGACTGCAACCAGAACCTAAGAA
This sequence comes from Stegophylla sp. TES_Ste_2020, assembly GCA_025469315.1. Classification (NCBI taxonomy): domain Eukaryota; kingdom Metazoa; phylum Arthropoda; class Insecta; order Hemiptera; family Aphididae; genus Stegophylla; species Stegophylla sp. TES_Ste_2020. Next base: position 10,121 of record JAIPRM010003530.1, read on the forward strand.
CCAGTTTAGAAGAAATTTGAATAACCAGAACCCTTATTGGGACCTATATTCCTTATTTCATAAAACTGTAATGAGAACCCATTCAACTAAAATAAAAATATTGAAATATAAAGACACATTTATGGTGACAAAGGAAATCCCCATTGACCACTGCTGTATGAAAATTCATAATTAAACTAACAAAATAGATCACAATTTAGTTTTAATTTTTTAACTGGTACCAGATTTCCTAAAATTTCCAGTTTCATGCTGGATTCGTATACATAATTCGCTATTCTGTCTCAAATGAAAATTCAGCTTTTTTTAACAAAAAAATAATGTTATTGTGATTTTTTTTTCTTTTTTTTTATGTCAGGTGGAAAAGATGAACCACCCTATGTAGAGATATTTTCAGATAATGTTGGAAAGCCTGAAGGCTACAGTTAATGTTTGTTTTCGACGTTTAAAAATGTTTAAAATTTAAGATAATTTTGATTTTATTATTTATTGTATTACGCCTTATAATATCATTTATGATTCTTGCTACCACCGGTTTTTTATCATCCATGGTCAAATCAATAAAAACTAACTTCTATTTTGTTTTCGTAAAATTTTGAAAAGCAAAAGTAAATTAAATAATGTATAAAAAATTTATTACACAGATTAATCAGAAAAATAATTTTTATATTAAAATTTACAATATCAAATTGATGCTGACAAGCTCACAATGAAAGGCTATGCTTTTATATTTTAATTAGTTTTGGGCTCTTGGGTATTTTTAGAACTTTGAGTATTGACATTTGTAATGGTTAGTAATTTTTTTATAAAATAATAATAATAATAATTTATTATCATTGTAAACTGTGTTTCTTTTCAATAAAAAAATATTGTGCTTCAAAGAAACTATCCTGATTATCACTACCGTAGTTTATGCCACTGAGGAGCTCCTAAAAATTGAACATTTTTCTCAGCACAATGATAATAATTTATACTGATTATCCCATACAGGTGTTCGAGTTTTGGAATCTATTTGTGATGCCATTGACCGAAGTTGACTACAGCTCTCATGATTCTATGTGGCTGTATGTGATAGGTTGGATCGTTTACCTGTTCATGTGGTCATTAATTATTGGCATGGCTGTTTGGCAGATATCCGCTCAGGTGGATTACAACTTTTCGCAAGTGAGTGTACTGACCAATGATCATAATATATACTGTGACATAATCAAAAATGCTTAGAAAAGAAGAGGGGGATTTTTTTAGAAAAATATACACATATCATATCGTATTATATGTTTTATTATGATATTTAGAATGTAAAATTCTTAGTGAAGCGAAGAAAATAGTGTTTTTACAATGACTTTTTTTTTTTGTTAACACATTTTTGTATAGTGTAACTTCTCAAAAGTTTTGACAAGCGACTTTTTGAATTAGAATTTGGCTCAAGATGGAACTTTGAAGAGGTCATTTTTAAAAATTCATTATAGTTTTACAAAATTTGACAAGAATGCCTTTAAATATATAGATAGATCATTACAACTCATGAAGAATATTTTGATAAAAGAAAATTATTGATGCATGATTTTTTTTTTTTGTCATATTTTTTCCTAATACTTTTTTCTCATACATTTTTTTTCTGTTCTCTTTTTTTATGAAATTGTTTTCTAACATTTAACATACCCACAAGATTATCCTACCCGAAATGTGAAGAGTATCCATTGTTCGATATTCGTCTGACTTTTTATATGTTATAACAAAATCACAATGTATTGCTACTACTTTTTGGTATTGCTGGTTAACAAAACTTCATTTATATCCTTCTTATATACATGTTGTTGTCAAAGACTATTTGAATGGTCTCTGAAAATTTGATGGTGTATTGTTCAATAATGTATGTTTTTTTGTACCCCTAGAAATTCCTCAGTACCATCAAACCAGCACGAAACTGGGGACCAGTGGATCCAATATACAGACACTGTTGGGTACAGTGGAAAAAACAGTATCAAGTGACTGGTGAAAGGGATTTCACGTTGAGGCGTAGGGGCACTAGAGATTACACGCATTCCATTAAACGAGGAAAACATGCAGCGCCTCCAGGCACCGCTTACAGCATCAGCCCAACATCGTTGGATCGTACTTCGTCGTGTTACAGTGTAGGTGCTGCCAGTTCACCTCATCAGCGATCTTCTGACCAGCACCTCCATAGGTTCCACTACAGTCAGGCAATGAACGATCAGAGACGATGGAACCCTGCAGATTCTAAGAGTAGTGGCGAGACCAACATAAATTACATGTGAAAAATTTAAAAAATATCATCGTATACTATATTTATGTTGATGTGCATGTATTTATACTTACATGCACATCATAACATATTAATGTTTCTATTTTGTTTTTATTTTTTTTACATGATACATTATATAATTATATATACGCTTATAATATTTGTATAATGTCAAAGGTATGTTTGCTATACATGCGCAAATATCTTGTAAAAACAAGCAGACATAAATTTGTCTTGTTACATACATTTTATATACTATTGATATTCGCAAAAGAGTTAGGTAATGCTTTTTATTATTATTATTATTATTTTTTACTCAATCAACAAGTGTTCTGATATTTTTTTTACTATTATTTGTTTTAAAAATAATTGTAATAGGAGAGTGTATATTCGTCGAAGCCAAAACTTTGAATTAATTTTCAATTACTATCGAAGTCTCTCCAAATTCTAGATTAAAATTAATTAGTATTAAATTAAAGTTACCATCATATTGAAAAACATAATGACTTCTATAGAGCCTTACGACGAAGATTTTTATTTTACATGTGTATATTTAAATGGACTGATTTGTACACATTTTTTTTTTTAAAAATATAAATAAGTTGTTTAGAGGTCTGACTCAGTATTTGAGTCAACCTTTATTTATATAGTGACTTTATTATTATGTTGTAAATAACAAGAAAGAATATATGAAAAAGTTGTGTATGGAATTACATTTGTTGTTTTTGTTGAGCATTTCCCCGTTGCTTTTGCATTATTCTTAAATTTAAAATGTTATTACTAACATATACTTATATTATGCTGTAAATATGTGTTTGTAAGTATTTTATATCAAGTTTGCGCTTTGAATGTACCCTACTTTTACAGCCCAAACATTATAAATACTTTTGATATTATGATTGTACATAATAAAATAAGTAATTCCTTTCTACCTCTTCATACCCCCTTTTCAAATCCTTAAAAATTCACAATGCTCCCTCACTAATCTGAATTAAATATTATTTTGTGTGTAGGATCATTGCTTTCCTTGAAATGGACTATAATACTGGAATACATGTAATTCATATTCAATTTATACAAAAATATCTGTATACACCTAATTAAACATTTGATATAATTTCCAAGCTAATTAAATCTTGTTCTATACATTCAATAATATTTGATTTAGTAAAATAAAGAGAATATAAATAATATTACTATATATAAATATTTCATATGCCCTTCCAGAAGCGTACCTAAGGGGACGATTTTGGCTGTTTAACCCCCAAAATTTTATCAAATTTATAGAAAAAGTATTGCTTGATATTTTAGATTCTGGGTGGAACGAAGAAGTTAGTGTTTCTATTATAATGATGTTTATTTTTTTAATGTTAAAACTTCTTCGTATAGAAATATTTGTCCCAAAGTTTTGACCAGCAATTTTTTGAATCAAAATTTGACTCTAGATCATACTTTTTACGAAGTAATTTTTCAAAATTTTCAACAGTTTTCGCAAAATTTGGGGAAAACTTCCTAAAATTTGAATAAGCCAATTCAGAAACTATTATTTTTTAACCTGTTGTTGATCGCACAGGGTAAATATTTACCCCACTATAATTTAATGTTATAATTTGTACATAAAGAACTTTTGTTGGTCTTTATTTTTTCTTGGATGAATCCGATTTATTTAAAGAATCAAAGAGTGAAATTGAATTGAATTTTAGTCTTATTTTTAAATAAGATAATAATATAGAATGTAAATAATAATTTCAATGTATGTTGTAATTTTATTATGAATCACTTATCTAGTCATGGTACGTACCTTATGCTCGGTAAGGGAGGGGGGTATATAGTTATTTCCTGTGAGGTATTCATTTTTCTAACGATATATCTATACAATATCGAAAATAAAACTGATATGCTAATTGGTCGCATGGGGTAAATAATTTCCAGATTATTGTGTATTTGATTCTATAACTCTCTAGAGTCTAGACAATACAAAATGTACAAAGATAACATGATATCAGTAATAATTTATTTTTTGGTGTGTTATTCGAAGCTATATAGGAGGATAAATTGCATTACATACTTATGTGCAAAAAAAAAAAAATACCACTATATTCTACAGATGAGCTGATTCTTCGTGAACATTGCTGACAAAAACAGTAATATCAGAAGCTGCAAAAAAAAAAAAAAACATATCAATGCATATAAATCCTAGCCCTATTATTTACTCTGGATCGACACTACTTGTACGCTTACCTAGCGCTCAACATTGATTTTAATGATATTTTAAATTTAGAAGCATATAAATCAGTGCTTAACTTTTTAATCATTTTGAAAAAGTAACTCACACAACGCAAGATGGTAATTTTACTTGTTTTAATTAAATTTAATCTTTTTTTCGTGGAAAAACAAATTTATTTAATATTTAATATCATATGAGGCTTATAATATTTTACGCTATAAAATATAATGCTAACAGGAAATAGATACTGTATACATTATTATTACATTATGATTATATAATTTATATCTATAGTTATTTTATTGATCATAATCTATTTACACAAAAAACAGTAACGCAGTCAGTTTTACAAGATAATATTATCATATAAATCGACATTAAAGAGTGTAAACATTTTTCGAATTTGTATGCAAATGTTGATTGCATATAAATATTCACTGTAACGATATACTAATATACATAAGAGATTCTTTATATCTGTACAATTTTCACTCCGAGTGAATATACAGTAATAATATTATAATTTATAGGTAATTATAATAACAATAATAATAATATGTAATTATAAGTAATAATAATAAGAATGATTAATTGATGATTCGACTGTTTGCAGGCGATTTTCAAAATAATGCTGTATATAAAAATCTAAACTCGGCTTTAATATATTGTAGACTGTATACCCTTCTAAGTGCCGATTACGACAAATCGTCTACACGCGTCCAGGGCCGGCTCAAGGTATAGGCGAGCTAGGCACTTGCCTAGTGTGGCATTTTTAAAATTGACTTATACATTTTTTTTTATTTCTATTGTATTATGTAAGGAAAATTTTTTAAAAAATTCATCAGTGAAAACTGACTTACCTATAATAAGTAGGTAATATAATTAGATGGAGCCAAGCTCTCTCAAAACTATTCATAGCCCCCAGAATTTTTGAGAATTACATAAGATACATAAAATAGAAATTCAGTTGATTTCTTAATTAAATAAAATACTATCTGCACATCGTACATATTTATAAAACTAATGTCCAAATAATGATATAATGACCAAATATTTAAAACTTATGTCAATAGATAAATCTTGTATTATACTTTAATTTCTAATGTATTTTAAACTTGCATAACTTAATTATTTTTAGAAAATATAATTCATTAACCAAGTAAAATCATATCAAAGTAATTTTAGTAGATAATATCCTGATATCCATCAATTTTAATATTTTATAATTATTCAAATCAGCTTTTAAATTTAAATAGGTACTTAGTAATTTTTTTTTAAATTTAATATTCAGTTTAGAGAATATGATTATTTTTTATTAACAGTAAAAAATTATACGTAATCCTAAAATCTAAGTACATAATATGTGCATTTAATCAATTATATGTACAAATATGATATTAAAATAAAAAGTATATAAAAATAACCGGATTGTCCCTACATTACTAATTATTTCTTTAAAATAAAAAAATAAAAATATTACGTAAGCATGTTACCTAAAAAATAGGGTTAGGGGTTAAATTTAAATTAGAGCTCAATTTTTTTTTAGAGGCGGCAAAATTAAATTTTGCCTAGTGCACTATTTTTGCTTGAGCCGGCCCTGCACGCGTCATTATACATAATACGGTTGTTCTGGCAACGATGCGATTGGTGTGGGACAGGAAGCTGTTGTGACTGTTCGCGACTGGAATCGAACTGCCCCTACGATGGAATAACGTAAAGTTACAGGCCGCTCTTGTCTTCGCACGATTCCTCCGAGTCCGATTCCTCTTTCTCTGGCGGCACGACTTCCATTAACCTCTGAACGAATCTGGTGAAATCATCTGTGCAACAAGTGTTAACAACGTTGATGACTGGTAGAACACCAATACGAATATTATATATAGGGCTAGGGACTTATAGCTCTAAAAAAACTTAAAATATGCATGCATTTATGCTCTAAAAATGTACAAATGTACCAAATATGCTATGAAATTTATGAAATATGCTCTAATAATACGCAAAAATGCTAAAATAATCTCTTATAAAACATAAATTTTACTGTAAAACTCAAAATATTTAAAAATTGTATTGTATAATAAATTTTAATATGTATTATTAATTCTTCTTCTGTTACAATTTTTTTTTTTTTAATCTTTATTCTTTTTAAGCTTACATTTTTAAACAAAGAAAAATATCAAATAATATTTAATCTCTTCAAGTATTCAGTAAAAAATTTTTCCATTACGAAGAAAACTCAAATTAAATATTGAAAAATATGTGAAATATGCACTTAAAATTCAAATATAACAGAAATATGCGCTTATATCGAAAAAAGACTGCATACTGGTGTTATAAAACGCATTTCCATATTACTTAGCTATGTTTTGAATGATTTCTGAAAAAAACATGCTAACTCCTATAAGTCCCTAGCCTTAGTTATATATACATACGTACCCACTGTCGATATCTTTTTATTTTGGTAGACGAACGGTATGTATATAAAGACGGCCGACAAGACCAACGCCAGGGCCACGAGGAACTGCGGTTTGGGCTCCATGATTATCGGCAATAGGAACAAAACGACAGACATGAAGAGCACGAATATCGGAATAATAATCGGTACCTGTATAATATTATTTAACGCGTAACAATCGTAACGCTCAATATTTCGAATGCATGACCTTGTATTTAATTCGAATTTGTTTAGTACAAAAGGAATTACTACACTTACCTATGTTATTAATTTTTAATACATTTTTATTGAATTAAACCTCCTTCCCTCTTTTTAAGATCAAATTTGAATTTATTTTTTCAAAAAACTTTGACTTATAACACTATTTGAGAGTGATTCAAAGTTTTGATTATTGAAATTTGTATTTATCATATTTTTCAAAAGTCTACATACGTTTTTACGAAGTTTCATGTGATTTCGTATGATATTTAAAATAAATTAAGTATGCAGCAATAAATGCAAAGTATTTATATTATTTTCACCGAATTATTCACTTAAATTTCTCATATATGGTATTATTATTGTTAATTAAAAACAAATGTCAAAAACTTAAAACATTGATACACTCTTAAGTAAATTTTTATGATAGAATAAATCTTTATATGTCAAAGTTGTTAAAAAAATAATATAATTCAAAAAGAAATACCTATCTTTAAGTCTTTTATGCAACAAAATAATCCGAACTAAATACAAGATCATGCTTTTGAAGTATTCCATGTTTCTCCATTATTCTTGATCACTCAGAATGATCTATACTATCTGTATAATATGATCTATACAGAATGGGAACATAACAAAAAAAAAATTGTTAATTGTAATTGTTCGAAGATTATTCATTTTTTTAAATCTATCCGGCCATAACCTAACCGTTTTTTTGAAAAAGCCGAATTTTTGAAAGCTTCCAAATCGCATACCGTTTTCTTTATCAACTGGATTTCTCAGTAGATTATACACATTACACAGAATTTATTTTATAGATTATATTTATTTATAGGCAGTGTTGTATTTGAGTAATTATTATTATACGTGTGTCATGCAATATATCAAATTTACTTTGAATGAACGTTTAACGTCTTTCATTGTACGACGCATTACTAATAGAGCCACCATGGACAATCCATAGAATATCCAGACCAAGAAGCTGGTGAATTCTATTAACGTAATGATGTCACCACTCAACAGACAAATGAAGGCTAGCACGCCCTAAAATAAAAAACAGTAATAAACATAGTCAAATCAAACATTATCATTAATGCGAGATTATGAACATTTTTTTTTGATTCTGAGCGGAGCGAAGAAGCTTATGATTTTACAATGATACATTTTTTTTCTCTCTTTCTGGAAAAAATTTTTCGTATAGAAATACTTGTTCAAAAGTTTCGATCAGTTACTCTACAAATTCGAAATCACACCCACACGATACTACAAAGAGTTTATTTTTTTAATTTCTAAATACTTTTTCCAAAAACGAGGGGAAATCTGTCGAAAAATTGACAAAAAACGACGAAATTTGCCGAAGGAATTTTCATAAAATTGAAAATTGTTTTTTAACATAACTTCAAAAATAATGAAGTTAGAAACCTTAAACTTTCACTAACTACTAAAAACAGTAATGAAAATACTTCATAAAAATTTAAAAACCATTTGATCAATTTTAAGTTAAGTACAGCATTGTCAGCATTTTGAAAGTTTTGGAAATTCCTCATTTCTCGCTAGTTTTTATGTATTTTTTATTTCATGATATTAAGACTTGAAAGTATAATTTGATCTTACTCACATAAATGTTCAATTGACCTGATTTATCGTTTCTTTAAAATTATACTCACCGTTCAAAAGTATCTGACCCGAAGAGCAAAAAATATCCGTGGTGCGAAATATTTTTATCATAAAAAATTGACCTACACCTAAGTATTTTTTTTTTTCTATACTCTTGAGTCAGGGCTGTAGCCCCCCTCCCTTATTAATAAACCCTAGTTGCGCCCATGCTTATAATATGTTCTAGGCTTGGAAAATTATTCACGTCTGACCTGTAAAACGACAGCCGGAGCCGGCGTTAATTTTTTGACGCTTACGTACGAGAAGACTTTTAACATTTGACCTCCTCTACTCGCAGCGAAACATATTCTGAAAATAAACGAAAATATGTTATGAACTTCATCGTCAATAATTTTTATAATAATTGTTAGTAGTTAAAAAAAGCGCAGAAACTTACCTTGTCGTTTCGAATTGGACGCTGAGTGCACAACCGAATGTGGCCACGACTACGCCTAGGGGTATGATGAACGTAAAGCTCCCGAGTGCACGAGCTCCAAATTCCTATTGGGGAAAAAATTGTTGATTAATTCTCGTATAAGGGTTAAAATGTGATACGAATCGAGAACTATCTCTCTGAGAAGTTACCACTGCCACGGCAGGAGCGTCAATCATTTCTGGAACTGACAGGACCGTCAAGTACGACACGTTTATCAAAACGTAAATCAGAGTGACGAACGGTACCGCCAAGAGCATACTCAGTACCATATTTCTGTAACACGTAAACAACAGCTTGTTGAACGCAATAGCAACAAACAATATATTATGTCATTTAATAATAACCTAGGTGGCTCTAGACTAAGGGACAAATTGGACGAGTACTCCCCACAAATTTCGTTTGCTCCATCTGTACAACCCACCCTTAATTGAAAGAATCAAAAATGCTGATTAAAAACTTTTGAAATTTATATACTTATTAGTTACAACTCTAATTATTAATAATTAGTGCTCGGATATGTATGCATTTGTATATTTTTTTCGGTACGATAGTTAAATAAGCTAAGTAAACACAGTCTGTTTCATAACGTTTAGAGAATAATTACAAAAATGTTTTTTGAGCAATTATCGGTTTTTAGGCCATAGGTATTTTACTATTTTAAGGTCATATTTATGGTTTTCGTGTTATATTTTGGCAAATCATTAAAATTATTTTTTCAACAAATTATGAAGCGTACTTATATACTTAATTTTTAATTCAAATTAATTGTATTCGACTTTCGAGTAATTATAACGTTTTTGGTACTAATAATTAAATTCGGTATTGATAATAAAAAAATTCCAAGTAGTAAAATTAGTATTTTAAATTTTGAGCAGAGCAAAGAACCTTATAATTTTACAATAGTGTTTATTTTATTTATTTATTTTTTTCCATTCTGAGAACAGTTTTGCGTACAGAAATACTTATCCAAAAGCTTCGACCAGCCACTTTTTAAATCATAAATCGGATTTAGATGGTACTTTATACTTAGAATTTTTTGAAATTCACATTATTTCATAGGGTTGGCACTTGTCGCTTTAATTGTTGGCTATTGTGGCCATTGTTGGGCACATTGTGGTCATGGTAACACAGTACTAAATAAATGTTAACATAAAACTTTTGTAAACACTGCTCAGAATCGTTTTATTGGTTTCTGTAAAATTCAATAGACCTACCAAGAATATCTCATTTAGAAAGCGAAGTATGTCCGGCCTTTTTTTATTTATTGTTTTTCATTTTTGAGTTTTCTTTGAGATAAAAATAAATGTAAAAGTAAAAAAAAAAAATGGTTGACTGAAATATATAAAACTAAGTTTTAATGCTCTAATTAGGAAAAAGATTTAGTATTTTTAAATCTAAATACTAATGATTAAAGAATAACATGTGATATATTCATATGTATATATACATATAATGCATAATATTTTAAAATATAGAAAAAATAATTTGTATTACATTGCTTATATCAATTTTATATTTTGTACATTCGTATAAATAAATTAATATTACATGAAATTATGGTAACCCTTTAGGCCCTTGTAGGGATTGTAATAAGGACAGGTATATTTACTAATAACATTTATAAGCCCTCCTTGTGAGAAAATCCTGGTTACGCGACTGCAAAAAGGTGGTATTTTAGAGATATCCAAGTGTAGGAATAAGTTATATTTTCATAATTATTAGTCAATACAGTTGTTAATTGTCAATATATTTATAATTACATGTAATACAATATTATAGTGTGTTGTTTTATTAATATTCAAAATTCCTTAAATTATTAAATACAACAATTTACCACCTACCTATAACTTTTAAGGCATTGTTTTTCTTGTGTACCTACCTATCAAATTAAATAATTTATAATATTTAATTATATGATAACGGTAATTTTGATACGAAATTATTAAATGATCGTTTAGTATGCAAATAATCTGTGAATAAATACAACTGGTAAGTTGCGTCTGAAAAGTTAGACACAACTCGTCTTTTTTTTTTTTATAACTTTGGGACTTATGTAGTGAGAAAAAAATAATACACCGCCACTGATGACCATGATTCAACAGAAATGAAGAAGAAAAATACTTACACTTTGGGATTTATTATCTCCTCGGAAACCATAGTTGAAGCCGTCCTGAAATTTGCATAAGTAAGTACATAATTACACGTTTTATTCAAGTCGTTAAAGTGATAATTTAAATAAATATTAAATATTGCTTACCATCCGTCGTACGCCCAAAGTCCACTATAAAGAGCTATTGGAAGAGTTCTCATTTTCAACGTGGTGCCTTCGAAACCGGTCATTAAATTCTTGGTGTTTCCTACATTTATTAAAATCATATTGAAAAGTTTTTTTTTATTTTCACAAATGGTTCGGTTTTCTTTATGCAGTAAGTACTTACCCAAGTAGAGTTGGTAAAGCCCACCGATAATGACAAATATGCAGACGGTGATTTTACACACGGTGAACATGTTTTGGATTTTCAGGTAAAACTTGACGCTGGTATAATTGATCCACGTTATGGTACCTTGAATACATACGAATATTAAACTTCCAATCGCAAAGTAGTGGAGTTGGAATACGAATAGGAAAAAAAGCGAAAAATGATGAACTAGTTCCGAATAGGCTAGGCGAATTGCCGAGTTAAACTCTTGGTGGGCCGATTGTGCAATGAATGGTACAAAAGTAAAGTAAATTAAAGCAAAGATAATTAGAGTAAAGCCGGATATGCTTCACCCAATGAGTATTCTTTGCTTCTCGAATCGGATACTCATGGTAAATGTGTTGAATTTTAAAGAAGTTAACTTCAGTTAACGATTCTGAGCGAAGTATGTTCAGTATAATATAAAGAGCAATACAGTCATCATTTTCTGTCAGTATCTGACTCGAGGAGTGAAGAATACCCATGGTACGAAGTATGTCCGGTTTTCTTGTTTATACTTACTTCACTTTACTTTTTTTTTTTTACTTTACTTTACTTCTTTTTATCCAATAAATAACGAAAAAAAAAATAGACTATTTTACTAAAAATGAAAAAATTGTGATGAAAAAAATTTCCAAAATATTTTTTTTCATTTTCAAAATTTTCTTGCGTCAAAATATTTCTCATGTTATTGTCTATATCGATTTAAATTTTCATCGAGTTTGGATAACAAAAAAGATAGTTTCAGAGTTTTTTTTGTTAAATTTTGGATAGATTTTCCCAAATTTCGAAAAAATTATTGAGAATTTTAAAAAATGGATTCTTCAATGTGGCATTTAGATGCAAATCTGGTTTTAAAAAGTTGCTGAACTAAACTTTTGGACAAGTATTTCTATACGTAAACGTGTATGCATAAATTAAAAGAAAAAAAGCCGAACATACTTTGCACGATGGGTATTCTTCACACGACATGTATTCTTCGCAACTCGGGTGAGAAGCTCTTGGTGTGTATATTAAATTTTAAAGAAAGGTTAAATCATTTCTTCAATAGAACGATTTTGAGCGAAAACTTCAAATACAATATAACAATAATAATTGGCGATAGGGATATATTTAACAAAATGTTATATAATAATAATGATGGGTATTCGATATTTGTGAACTTGCATGCTTGCGTGTGTGAGTGTGTATGTGTGTGTGTGTAAAGTAATAAATGTTATAATAAAAATAAAAAATGCAATACAAACCTACTTTTAAAAATTAATAAATGGTCAATCTTTCAGTAATTATTAGTATAATTGGCATTTTAGTCTTTTTATGGGAATCCCTGGGTTTTGAGATATTTATAGAATTAACTTTTTAATAAAATTCACTGAATTTTTTCAAATGTCCTGTAATAGTCCAATATTATTAGTTAGTAACAAAGTAATCCATGTTTATTTTTATTTATAGTATATAATATTTATAGTAATTTTTCAGATTTTTTTTCAATAAAAACCTTGAAAATTTTTTAATTATTCGTCAGTGAAAAATTTTCTTTCGCCAAAATATTCGCAATGTAATTCTCCATCTATGTACCAAGTTTCATGAAGATCGATTAAACCAATTATATATTATATGTGTTTAAATGTGTGATTTTACGTAAAACTTCATTAGTTTTATTCTGTCAAAATACTAACTTACAAAGGTTATAAAAAAAAAAAATTGATTTACAATTTTCGTAAAGTAAAATAGAGTAAAGCAAAACAAAGTAAAGTAATGTAAAGCAATAATAAGTAAAGTAAAATAAAATAAAGTATAAACAAGAAAGTTGGACCATGAGTATTCTTCACTCCTCGGGTCAGATACTTTTGGTGGGTGTGTAGAATTTTAAAGAAACCATAAATCATTTCTTCAATAATACTATTCTGAAAGAAGGAAGTTAATAATATAAAGAACATTAATAGTCCTAATTTTCAACACACCCATAAAAATTATTTGATTCGAAGAATACAGAATACTCGTGGTGTAAAGTATGTCCGGCTTTCTTGTTTATACTTTACGTTACTTTACTTTACGTTACTTCATTTTTTTTTATCTGATAAATAAAGACAAAGAAAAAAAAGTGTTCATTTTCAAATTTTTTTTGAGCCAAAAGGTTTATCATATCACATTGTCTATTCATGAATAATTTTCATACAGTTTGGATCAAAAAATTATGGTATCCGGATCTTTTTTGTAAAATTTTGGGTAGTTTTTCCCCCCAAAAAATTGAAGTATTGAGTAAGTACCAACTAGAGGCAAGCCGGTTTCAAAAAGTTGCTGGTCAAGATTTTTGGGCAAGTACCTATTTCCGTACGAAAAAGTGTTTGCAGAAAAATAATAATAATAATAAACACGTAACACCATTTTAAAAACACTAGCATTTTCGCTCCACTCAAAATCTAAGAAAAAAGATTTATCTTTTTGGACCCTTTTCGAAATTTGTTTTCAGGTTTAGCATAGTGTATGTTACGAGATTTATACATATTTTATTCCCCAGATTTTTGCTAAACAAAGCTTTCAATAATGTCATATCATAATTGAATGTCTCGAACGAAATGTCTATAAAAAAAAATAGCCTTACTTTGCCCTACTTAAACATTTCCTAAAAGTGGCTCTTACAGAGTGCTAGAATGCTGACGGCTTTGGTGAGAGCGATCTCGGTTTCTGGTTCCATGGTCACCCACAGGCCGATCGGCCGGACGAGGTACTCGGCGAACGTCAGCGTGAGAATGGCCACCTCGGCCGGGCGCACGTACACGATGGTCACCCAAGAGTATATGAAACTGGGTAAAGGTCCCCAGAATTTGTGCATGTTCGCGAACGCGGACTGAAAGAAGCTGAACTGACCGCCAGACTTGTTCACCACCGCTCCCAGTTCGGCGAACGACAAGGCTCCTGCGGACACACCGCACAAAACGGTTAATCTAATTAATAATGTCTCATCGAGAACATTTTTTTAAAAGGTATTTTCAATTATCCACAGAGCCTTTAGATAACTTTTACGAAGCCCTGGCCCAGAGGTCCGTGGAACACAGTTTGATGACCACTGGACACTAGACTGACTTCTGCGATATCGTATGCACAGTGCACACTATGATGAGGGTTATGTATAGAAAATTTAGTTAAGTGATTCCAAAGCCAGATTTTGAAGTATCGGTGAAATTCGGGACTCGTTTCACTCATTAGGATTAAGATTTAAAGGCTAGTTATTTATATATGTCTATGTATAGAACAATATTATATCAGTATTGATAACTAAAATAGGATTACAAATTACAATAATCAAATCTAATGGGAAATTGTCAAATATACCACTAAATATTGATGTAAATTACTGAACAATTGAACTACGAAAAAAATTACAAGGGGGGGGGGAGTTGAACCCCCTAAACCACTGCCATGTGTCAACGCCTCTGCGTTTGTTAGTAGAGGTTAGCGGATAATTGCATTACTAATTTATATTCATAAAAAATTTACTCATGACGTATCAGACTATCAGAGTAAAAGAAATATTCAAATTCTTTCATTTCGCAAAGCAAACATTTCTAATAAAAAAATAAAAGCAACAATAATTTTTGTTATTATTACTTATCTAATAGAATTAATTGTAATACTTATTTTATTTTTTAATCTAGTTTCTTCTTACTTTTTAGAAATAATTTTTAAAGTTCAGGGAGCCATCAAAATGTTGAGCTCAAAACAAGTCCCCCTAAAGTCCCCCCCCAACCGTCAAATTTATCACTTTGTACTTAATATTATTTACTGCAGTTATTATATACTAAATACTGGAAATTTACAAGCAAGGTCAGTGCCGCAACTAGCGGGAGGACCGAGGGTGCGTAGCACTCCCAAATCGGCCTCCTTTCCATTTAAGTGGGGCCCCCAAAAACACAAAATGTTTGTTTAATAAATATATTTATGTGTGGTAATTATATCAACCATAGAATAAAATAATATTAT
>JAIPRM010003532.1:0-25775 GCA_025469315.1 Stegophylla sp. TES_Ste_2020
TTAATATTTTAAAACTTTTTTATACCTAATATAAAATATTTTTCTTACTTTGTTTATTTTATTTTGTATTTCCTATATCTGGGTGTCGGCAAAGTGGGTATTGGAAAACTAGGTGTCGGCAAAGTGGATATATGCTAATTAGTTGTCGGCAAACTGGGTGTCGGCAAAGTGGGTGTCGGCGTAGTGGGAAGCCCCCGATTGTACAGAAATCAAAAATAGCTATTCTCCCTGTTTTCAATCTTCCTTATAATAAACTTAAAGCTATATCAAGTAATTTAAACCAAAGATTTTCATATTTCTTGATATTTAATCACGGAAAATAGAAATGAAAAAAATAATAATAATGTCAATAAATAATTTAAAAGCTTGCCGTGAATTTGAATAAAACAAAAATAAAATTGTACATTCTAATAATGATATGATAGATAGTTGTCTTACAATAAATATAAGATAATATACGGGTAGATCGGAATTAATATCCACGTATTTGAATTTGAAAAAAGCCCACGTGTTATGTCTTATAAGTGCTTAATTTTCAATTTTATCTTTAACTATAAGAAACAGAATGATGACAATAAGAATTCTCGTGAATGGCATTGAAGATAACAATGCTTTTACAGACGGTGAACTTCCTTGTGGCATACAATGAACACCACTTGTATAAGCTATATATAAATATACACACAATATATGAGTATTACAAATACAGCTTATAAATGAGCAATCATCGCAATTACATTAGAATAATATTTGCACAAATTTCGAGAGTACGGGTATGTTCGATTTTCTCCTATGTTATGATGTTAATGAGTGCAAGGCCCCACGATCGAATGGAGAATAGTTACGGTGTGTAAATGTAAATAAAATTACTCAATTAAAGTCATATTCTATCGAATAATATAAGCAATAATATAATATTAATGTGCTTTATAATACATGGATATACTATTATTACTATACATATGATATCTTATTTCCAAAAACCAACTTTAAGTGCATATTTTCGTTTTCATCTGTTTCCAAACATATACCACTTTTAATATAAACCGTCGTTTTTTTCATTGACCAACTGAATATGAATTTGGTGAAGAACCCGATTTCCAATTTATATTTTGGGTGAAGCGAAGAAGCTAGTAGTAAAACAATGATATTTACGTTTTCGTTTTTTTTTTTTTTTTTTTTTTTTACAGAAATACTGTCTTACTTTAAAAGATCTTCGGATCGATAAATTTAACAATTTTTTAGGCATGAAATTTGAATGGAAAGCGAATTTTTTAAAATTATCAAAAGCACAATATAACGCATTATTGAATTTTATTTTATAATTATAATTTTAATGTACTTATTTCATATTTCATAACAATAATAATTAATTTATAATGAGCATAAATTTTAGCAATTAATATAATTTACTATTCAATTATTCTCATTTATAATAAAATATGATCCATAACTTTTGCTACCCTTGTAATTAGTGATTATTTAAAAATTTAAATATAGATATAGACTCTAATATAGAAAACATTTTAGCGAAAGAAAAATTTAATTTTTTTTTTTTTTAACACATCTTTTCTCATCAAGTCCCCCTTCCTTTCAGTTAATAGTAGAATGTAAAACTAGGTTGTTAAAAAATAATACATGAAAAAATTGTCTTCAAAAAATTGGAGCTCCACTCAGAAACGATTAATTATTATGATAATTATGATTTATCTTAATAATAATTATGATTTTTCTTTCTTGTAAATTAAATACACCCACCAAAAGAGTCCCACCCAAGGACCAAAAAATATTAATGATGGGAAGTAAGTCCGGCATTTTTTTCTTTCCTTTTTTAATTTTTTTTTTCGTACTGTGAAAAGAAATTGACTGTAAATAGAAATAGGTTACGTTTTAGGGGTTTTAAATATTTAATATGAATATTAACTTTTATATTTAATAAATTATGTAATTATTAAAAAGTAATGATAATATCTTTTTAATGTATTTATTTTTAGATACATAGCGGAGTTTACTAATATTTTTAAAGTGAAGTTTATTTATTTTTCATGGGGGCAAGAATTACGGTTAAGATAAATTTAATTCTAAGCTATTTAGAAAAAAAAAAAATTGCCAAGCAGATGAATTTAAAAATTAAAAATACATTTTTTTTTAAATAAAAAATTTACAATTTAACTTAATATTTTTCGCGGGCTATATAGATTTCTAAATCCTATTTACAAATTTTGTTGTTTATGGTCTTTTTTAGAACATGACGATTATACGTTCAGTCTTATTCATGTTTTGCCTTTTATTCTTCGTTAGGTTTTGTTGTCCTAAGAAACATACTACATTAACAACTTTAGTCCTGTTTTTTCGAAGTTAAATACTTTCTTACTTGGTCTAATAATCAACCTTTTAATATATTAATTAGTGCTTACATAGTAATATTGTTTGCAATTTAAATCGAATCGTGCGATTGCAATTAACAAAATATTTATCTCGTGGGTTAAACACTGATATATATATATTTATAAAAAAAATAATTTATTTTGTTTTCTGAAAAAAGTTTGATCGACGACGTAAGGGGTTCGCGATTGACACAAAAATCATGCCACGATCGTTTAGCCGATCGCGATTAACCCGTTGGTGTCTGCTAATTTAGTGCAATAGACATTTCACCCCTAAACAACGACTAACCTCCTCCCAATCCCAATCAGTTTCCTAATCACTCCCGTCATGTTTGCTCGTCGTCTGGTGCGGTCGTGTTTTGAACGCGAGCGAATGTTCGCTATCATTCTAGTTCACCGTTCACCGTACTGTCGTTTTACCCGCACCGGAAAGCGCAGTCCGATCAAACGACATTTCCGCTCGACGTGCGATCGAATAAATCGAATCCACGGCCGACACATCCGGTTTATCGTTCGGTCGTCGCACTGGGGAAGGGGGTGACTCCGGAGTGTCGGAAACCTTTGAACGCGCGCAAAGCACCGGCTCCGGCCGTGTTCAAAACGATCTTAAGAATATTACGGATTTTTCCGCGTCCCAGCATCCGATGCGCAGATACGAATCGATGGGGTGCCAAAACAGAAAGTCGCCCAAGTGCCGGCGGAATATTATTATTTACAAAAAGGAACGTTTTCGGAACATCGCTTTTGACGTAAAAACGAGAATATTTGTTTATAATAATTTTCCCGCAAACAATATTCGTGCAGTAAAATTCGTGCAGTAAAATATTACTTACTTTCAAAACAGAATAAGCGAAGAAATTTACTACCTATCAAAAACAGTGCAAAATACAGACTGGAGAAAATTAAAAAAAGTAATAAATATATATAATAATACCTTCAAAAACCTCAAAAACTACTTTGAATTGTTTTAATAATTTTAAGTTCAAATATTTATAAAAGTATTTTTCACGTAAAAAAAAATATCTATTTTTGCCACCAAAATCTTCTAAATCATAAAATTTAAATTGTGATACATATATTTTCTACTTGTTTTTCAATATTTATAAAAGAATGGCACTTTTAAAGTGTAAATTTTCGAAATTCTTGATAGTTTTTCCAAAATTCAGGAAATACTACACAAAATTTGACAAAAACGACTTTAAAAATAAATTTTTTTTTTTTTATTTATTCAAATTTTATAATCGTCTTTAAATAATAAATTTTGAACCGTAATTATTACTCTATACGGACAGTAAAGAATACTCATGATGCTAAGCAGGATCGTTAGAATATATTTCTTTTATTTGTAAATTGTAAATTATTTGCGAATTGACTCGTATAAAACACGATATTTTTCAACAATGGATGGTAGAAAAGGCAATAAAGGGGCAAAGATGCCAGTAATAATGCAATTAATGTGAATGCGCTTACGACCCGAGAAATCTTAATCCGGCTCTGCGTCTACGTAGGCCATGCACGTAAGCTCAGCAGGCGATCTGAACTTCCCTCGATAAAATATCCATGTCCTTCCCACGTATAGAAAACTTCGTCTTCATGCCCCGCCTCAATAATCCCGTCCCTCTATTTGATATCTCGGGATTTAGGGATATCATATTATCGATTCCTAAATCCCGAAATTATATCGAAATTGAGAATGGAATATTTATAATCAAGTAAAAAAATCGTTTTTATTGGTCATCGTAACAATTATTTATAAACTACAATGAATACTCTCTCTTAACCCGTCTTTGCTATAGTTATATATCGCTATTGGTATCGAGTAAGCGCGGCGTCCACCACATTGTTTTTCTTTATTATTTAAAGTGTAATAAACATAGGACATTCAATCTCATATCACATTATTCACATTTAAATCTTTTACAAAAAGTACTTTGAATCACTCTCAGTTATAATATATAAGACTCATAGTTAAAATCTGTGATTAGCCGCAAAATTATATGTATGTATGCTTAAAAACATATTATTGGCATGTATACGGTTCAAAGCAAACCGACAATTGTTTTTTATTTTCCACGAGAATCAAAAGTTACTATAGTTATAGTTGTTTAATACGTTTATGTATAAAAAAAAAAAATAGCATTTTCTTCGGAGGGAAGGTTAATGACACGGAAAAACTTGGTATTTTCAAATTTCATGGGAAAGGAGAAAACTATTAATTAATATAATGTACGATTTTGACACAAAAATTAGATTTACCAAACTTTTTTAATTCTTTGTGTTTTGTGTCACAGTCTCCCCTCCCAAACTGCATTATATTCCTTTTTGTAGTGACATGCAAAATAATTACTGTAATTTTGTCGAAAAATCAAATTCAAGTAGCTAATAACATTTCAATGACGTTTTCAAAATGTAATCAATGAAATGGTCAGAGGTATAGGTCTAGGTAATATTAAGGTATAATATTGTATAAGTATAATTAAGATAGTTCATTAAGGTAATGTTGGGCCCTAAACCGTTTAAAATGCTTTCGCGATTTTGTGATTTTGTGTGACTTAAGCAGAGTTCGGTACATTGGCGCGATTGTTTTTTGTATAATATAATATTTACCCTTCTTATAAGTTTATGTCCACGTGACGCATATCATTCCATGTTTAGAACAGTAATAATTAGAATAAAACATTTAAATTATGAATATTTTACTGAGTTGATTTTTTTGTCATGCAAAATATATAACCCTAAATAGATCGCTTCAAAGCACTACAATAATAAAGGTATTCTATTGCTTAAAGATTATAATTTAGAATAAATGAAAATCGTTTAGATATTTGCTAAAAGTTAAAAAAAAAACAGAAGGTCAAATTTAATGTAATATATATATTATCAGGGGCGTGCATAGGATTTTAATATTATACATATTTTTATTATGTATATTACAGTACTAAAAGACAGTTAAAAAATTGATTGCAAAGATTTTGGTTTACAATTCATGAAAATATGGTAACATTGCAACAAAATCTTAGGTGAGAAACGTGCGGAATCGAGAACCTTAAATTGTGCATGATTTCATATGCTGATAAAAACCGTACGGAATCATGCTGTACCCGAACGATTTTTTGAAAAATTATTAGATAGAATTTTCTTTTCATTCTCAAGTGATAATAACTATAAGCTATTACTAACAATATTTATTTAATTTTTCTAACCTAGGTTAATTTTAGTTTTGATCAGAACCAAAATCAATCAAGGATGACCAATGTCAACGAAAATATAACTCATCATTTTATTAATAACAATATTAATAATAAATGCTCAATACACAATATTGTTAACATTAAATTTGAAATCTGAACAAAACGATTGTGCCATTTTTATTAATTTATATTTTCCAATATAAATGACAGAGCCAATAATCTGTATTATGTAATTATTTAAAACCGCATTCCCATCAATAATAACCACCACTGGAATAGAGTAAAGGATTATTTAAAACATCAAAATATCACTATATACGCGTGACACCGTGTTCCGCCTTAATGAATAAATTATAACTGAATAAACTGAATTGTTATATTACGTTTAGTTAAAAACATATGAAATCGGAAAATTTCACTATTTTGCGTACCATAATTTTATATTTCATCATCAGATTTTACGAATATTGTACACTCATAGTCTAAGTACTCTAAGTAGTCGAATAAAACAATAAAGGGAATCTAGCAAACTGTTAAGAGTGGTCAGGAAAACCCGAACTTGCAACCAGTGTTAAGCATCATCTAGATAAATTTATATAGATAAATAATTAACTATCTTTATCTTATTTACATAATAAAAAAAAAAAAGATCTTTCATCTTATCTTCGTTAAATAGAAGATTTATCTTAACTACATAGTTATAATTACCTAAATAAACTAATTTTGAAGATGATCTTTTTTTTTAGGTATTGAGTGGGGCGAATAAAATATATATCATAGTCAAAACAATGATATATATATTTACATACATATTTTTATATTCAATTTTTTTCCTATATATACGTTTACGTTTAGAAATACTTGTTCAAAAATTTGGAAAAACTAATAGAAAAAAAAGGATAAAGCGGCCGAGTATTTTTTTATTTATTTTTTTAATAAAAGTAGACTTCATAATTTTTATGTTATATTATCTTGTATTAACTTATGCAGTATAAACTTATTAAAATCGTTTTATTGAAAAAATTATTTATCATTTTTTTAAAGTCTAACTCACCCACAAAGAGGTGTGAAGTCTGTGGTGAGAAGTATGTCAGGTTAGATATTTTTTAAACGAGTCAAACTAAAACTGCCATTTAACTGCATTTAAATATTTCACATAATCCTTTTTATAAAATTTAAAATTATTGTATAGAATAAGATCATTTTTACGTTCACTCGAAATTATAGTAAAATTCATTATTTCATGTCAATTTACAAAAAGAAAATTTATAATTTAACAACACTGACAAACTCGAGTTCAACACACACTATGGCAGTAGTTCTCAACATTTTTTGGTTCTCGTCACACTATTATAAACTACAAATTTTTGCGGCACACTCATGAACTTGACAAAACTACTTTGGTAACCATAAGAGGGCATTAGTCATCGCTAAAGACATCCATCTGAGTTAAAACTGTACACTGTAGAGTTTGCCTACACATATATTGTCTAATCTCCACAATTGATTGACATTTAATAGTCACAATTTTATCAATTGTTGTTATAATTTAAATAATTAATAGTCTACTAGGACGTTGGTATAAAAAAAGAGAAGACAATTCAATTCAATTGTGCAAATTTTACTTTAACTATGTAAAATGAACTAAAAACACAAGTATAGTTATTATAACAAATATTATTAATCGAATAAACGTTAAACTCGCCAACATGCGCACACATATATTTGACAAATATATAGTTATCATAATATAATGACAAATATCAAATATTTCTTGCGGCACACCAAGTTTACATTACATTCACCCGCTTCTTTACATCGTTTAGAATCTAAAATGGTTTTATTGTATTATACATTTTACAAAATTGTTAACTATACATTTTCATTCAGTTAACAAAAATAAATTAAAATTGTTTTTATCTAGAAAAATATAATTTTATCTTTTATTTTTATTTAAATAATATTCGCTTTGATAACCTTTTATCCTCATCTTAGATACATTTTTACCGAATATCTTCTATCTAGATAAATTTGAAGATTTTGTGCGCGACACTGCCAGCAACCATTTGTGTACAAAGGTACTACTCGGTGATAATAATGATAATAATGTTCGTATCTTTTAAACACTAATTGTTGGGACTTCGATTGGAGTCTCGGTTTTACGAGTAGATATCGCACCACCTCCTGTGGACATGAGACTATAGCAGGGGCGGCCTAACAATGGATCGCAATCGGCCAGTCGATCGAGGACGATTCCAAAGTCGATCTTGTTATTGATATTATATTGATTGATATATTGATACATCATCGTTATACCCAATATATGTGTACTTAAAAATTACAATATATATATATTTATATATGTATATAGAAGTTGATCTCTAAAAGAAAAATTCATTTTCAACAGTATCAAAAAAGTTTGGTCGCACCTGGACAATAGTACCAGGATCTTAATTTGGAGGGGGTGATTAGACAAAAATAGATTAAATATGCATAAAATTAATACATTTTTACACGCATTAAGCATTTTTAGAATACATTTTAAATTTACTGGAAGGGGTGATAGCTCCCATCGACCTCCCCTTGAATCCGCACCTGCTATAGTATGACGGCCATTCGAGTAGGTATGAAACATCACGTTTCAGTATCGGTTTGGTTTCGCCATTGACGAAACGTCAAACTCCAGTTTGAAAATGGATAAGAAAATCGTAAGCAATTATTTACGATTTCCACGAACTCAATGTTAGGTGTAATTATGGCAAAATCACGTCAAATCCCCGTTTTAATACTTTCAGAACACGCTTTAATCTCCAACCGATACACGCGCGACACGTTTTACGAGATTATTTTTCGAGCCTACGTCATCGAATTCGTTATTGTAAAAATACGGTATTAATAACATGCGAATTTGATTTTAAGTTTTTGTGTTTAATTGGCATAATAATATTGTCAATCACGAATAATTCATCGCTAAGATAAATAATCTTATTTGCAGGGGTTTTCTTCATCCCGCCGATTTTATATCGATACCGTCGAGTATTGCGATTCCACGTGTCGGTCGTTTTTAATATATTTTATCGATGAACCTAATTCAATTCTATTACACCGATCCTTCCGAACCGCGGCACATTCGATTTGGCTGAGGATGATAGAAAAACGTTCACACACCAAATTACTAACTTCGTACAAAACTGAATTTACAAATATTTTTGTTATTATGTTGTTCTAATAGGTACAGTCTTCAGTAGATAGACTACAAATTCAATTTATCACATAAATCAATTTAACGTATAAATTAATAAGAATAAACCGAGCTTAAATATCTTTATTCGGACATATACAATTTTTGTCTATGATATTTAAAACAATTACACCTATGTACCTACAGAATGACACAAATATCTGAAAAACATGACCAATGGCTAAGCGTCTACATACACTCAAACCAAAGAGAGAGCCCTTAAGAAGAATTATGTAATCAAATGCAATTTAAGAAAAATACAGCAAGTTTTTGAGTCGATGAAATTATTGAACCTGGCACGAGGCAACAGTATATTGCAAACTTTATTGTTGGAAATTAAATGTTGATTCACCTTCTCATCTTTAAGCATCGAAAACTCGAGAAAACAAATAATATTACTGTTGAAAATGTACAAAAGATTCTCTTAAATTATGATGGATGGAGGGAAGAAACGATGAAAAAGTTTTGTTAATGTTATTTAACGTAGTACCGTATACTGTTAAAGCTGCATAAAAATGTAAAACCTTTTTTTTTTTTTTTTGTATTTACGTGACTTGTGCTGCTTAACGTAATTTATAAAATTGCAGAAAAGACAGATTTTTTCATGAAATAAATTATTTTGATTAATAATGAATGCAGCATATTGCAAAACAACGTAAGTAATAGAAAAAAGTGCTGAATAAATGTTTCAAATTTTAATTCGTTTTTATGTTAAAAACGTTCTAAAAAAATCTACGTGTAACAATAATATGCTGTAAAAATTTTGTTACAATTTACTGCAAATTCACAGACTTATTCATCATCGGTAATTATTTAACTGTAACACTACACATAATATAATATTTCTGAAGAAACCTACAATTTCATTTGAAACTTATGTTTATGTATTTATTACTAGCGTATTATTATTATCTATGTAGAATAATTCCTATGAACTATGGCTGATGAACAAAACTAAAATATGAATAATTATATTCTGAACGGAGTGAAAAAGCTTATGATTTTACAACGATATTTATTTATTTGTTTTTATTTTATCCCCTTCTGCAAACAATTTTTCATATTGAAAAAACTTGTCCAAAAGTTACGATCCGTAACTCTTTGGATCGGAAAACACACGGATGGTACTTTAGAAAAGTAATTTTTAAAATTTCTTTGTACTTTTTCCAAAAACGAGGAAAATGAGTCGGAAAATTGACAAAAAAAAAAAATGTAAAATATGATATAACTAGAAGTTTTATAAAATAAATCAATATTTTATATTTCTATAAATATTAATATAAAAATATATATTAAATATTACCATCGATGACGTTAAGTCAATAATTATATTAACTAGTAAATTAATATAATAAATTCCTAGATAAGTTAGTCACTATCAATAATTAACTCATTCGGGTCATTATTTCAATAGTCAATGTTATAATTTGTTACATTTCCTAATTATTATAACTTTTCCAATCGTCTTATAGTCAACATTATTTTTTATGACCCACATCAAGAGTACCTATTTTGAAGCGAATTTTTTTTTTTATGAATTGTATAATTTTAGTATCACAGCAACTAACTTAATTTTAAAATCGTTATATTCTTTGTTGTACTTTCGTATCGTGTAAATATTAGCCCGCTACAAATATTGTTAATTTTTCATTGAGTTTATAAGTGTACAATTTATTTTTCTTTTTAAGTATAAATCCACATGAAATGTGTCTAAGCTTAATCAATACTCAATAATAATATTGGGTGGCCATTTATGAAAATTATGATTACCTAATATATTTTGTGTCCTATTTACTGAAATAACTAGACAACAATATTCAATGCCTTTAAAAAATAGGGTCAATGTGAACTTGCCATTTTCAATATTGTCTGTCATTGTAAGTAACACATACTATTTTTAATTTTATTATGATAAGTAGAAAATTAAACGCCGTGGTTTTGATGATCAACTTTTTTCGAAAAAATTTAAAAAAGTCACCATGAAATGTATATTAGATAATAATAGACTCCACTAGAATTATTTTACATGATCATGATACTTTCCAATCCAGTCTTGAAAATGCCATAACTTGAAAATGTATTCGCAGATCGATCCTAACCAAGCATGAACTACACCGGATACGTACCTGCAACAAAAGAAAAGTCAAAATTTGAAACACATCACTATTATTAAAATGCACTTGTGCATCATGCTCCACCAAGGTTTTCAATATTATTATTAGCTTGTTGTTGTTACGCGTTTTAGATTCTGAGCGAAGCGAATCCTTACAATGATATGGATTTTTTTTCAACACAATTTAACGATAAATTTTTTCCTAGGAATTCATCCTATATATTAAAATTTTTATAGATCATAATATTTATTTGTTTAACAGTACTTAAAAAGAAAACGACATTTTGATTAGAATATATTAATACCACTTTTGTATTTTTAATGTATTTTTACATACATGACTGATAAATAATACTGATAATATGATATTTATTTTCTTTTTAAATATCGATAAATGTATACGTGATGTATCTACATTCCACAGCTAAATCTACTGAAACACAATTTTTCTTCGACCATGTTGCTACATATTAAATTATTATAGCTGTTTATATGATATTCGATTCAATCAGTATGCAAAAATTAATAGGTGATCTGAGTTTTATGATGAAAATTCTATTATTATGCCTGTATATGGAAAACTATAAGGAAAAATCCGAACGTGTCGTATCATAAGTACTCTATGGATGGAATAATATCTCGGTAGGCGTTTTTAATTTTAAGAAACGATGAATCGTTTCTGCAATAAATTGGTTGTGACCGGAGCTTCGGTTAATTTTACAAGACAATAATAATTTTCAGTTTTAAATTAATTATGTTTGACAAATTAAAAACAGAATCATTCGTGTCGACGTCATTACTAATGAGAATAATTTTATAATTTTTAATATAAAATAAAAATAAAATAAAAACGTCTTAGAAAAAAGTCTAAAAAATGATTTTAATAAAAGGTGACCCGTTTATGAGTAAGCTTGTATAAAATTTGTAGTCCTTAAAATTAAAAAAAAAAAAAAAATGAATATTATGTGAATAAAATGAAATATAATCTTAATATTTTATTAATCCGACACTGAAGACATTTTTACCACGGGTAACTTAAGTACCGTGCCAACAAATTGTATACTGAAAACTTTTGCTTCACGTATTAATTCACTCACCCATTCGAGTATGTTTTCAATTGGGAAAAGTGTTTCAATAAAAAAATGAAATACGGCAAATATTTTGGTGTTGTAATGTGTACAATATACGTCTAATGTCTATGTATATGAATAAATTATACACATATAAGTAAATCCTTTAAAATACAACGCTACTAAACGTTAAGTTGTAATAAAATACTTTTTGGTCGAAATTATTCTAAGTAATTTAATTAAATCAAAATTAAGACAAAGACAAGATATTCAGTGTTCTAAATGTTAAGTATTTTTATGTTCAAATTATGAGAGAAATTGCTTTTTTAAATTTCATAAATAATATCATTTTCTATAACTATATAAACATTTTTTAACAAAAACCAGAATTCTTAAATTACAATTTAAAGATTTATTATTTTAATAAATATTATTATATGAGCTAATATAGTTATTTTGTTGTTTTTCAACAATTTATTGCATCAAAAATTTTTTACAAAGAGTTAGTTATTTTAAGTTGATTACTAAAAAAAGTTCTATTACTGCATGGAAGTGCATATAATATGCATAATAAACATAAGTCCAAGATTTTTGGACTAACAATTAAATAATATTTTTTTAAATATTTATTAATGTTTAAAAAAAAAAATGTTTAATTAAAAAAAAAAAAAAAAATCATGCAGTGAATGGTTAATTGTTAAAAATTAGATAGAAGTTTAAAATATTTGTATTAACGGCACTTATGAGTTATGTTTAAGAATAAGCCTAAATATTTAATTTGGATTTCAACTGGGATATATTTTATTACCAGGCGTATATTTTTTTGTAGTATAACAATAATGGTAATAATAATAATAATAATAATAATAATAATACAATTTCGTGTTTTCACAAACATAAGTAAGTAATACGTTTCCGGAAGTGAAATAAACTGAAATGCTTAAAAAACCGCGTTTGCCGGCAAAATATTCCATTACAATAAATCGTTTTGTGAATCTACATTAATGTTTGATGTTAAAGCTATATGCTCGATGCATTATGTTATCTTGAATTTTCCATCAGCAGAGATATTTATTATTTAACCGAAAGTCTTTAAAATAACGATGGAAGAAAAAAAATAAAGAAATTCTACAGCGACCGGTGCCGCGGCGGCGGGATTCGTTTAATGTTCTTTGTCCGCGTGGCGGTGAAAGGGTCTTGCATCACATGATTCGTCTTTCTGCGAAATAAAGATTTATCTGTTTATACTGTTTTGCTTTTTCTACATTAATTTGACCTCGGGATTTGAGGTCCGATACGGAGCATACGTAGCAGCAGCGAATACTCTGTTTACACTCTGTGGAGCATCAATAACGCAATTATTTCGCGTAGAACCAATGAGGGCACGAGCTTTCTACGTTAATATTGAATTTATTTGAAACCGTACAAACGGTTTTAAAACGGGAAAAATAAGATTCAGCAGGCAGGGCCAGTCCACAGTGACGGTTTTGATCGACTTCGAGAGCCGATGGGGGAGGGGGATCGCCACCATCACCCCCACCTTAAAACCTCCACTGCCAACGTAATGTCACAGATAAATAGGAAACCACCTAGGGTGGCACTAGTTAAAATGTCGAGAATTTCGAATGAACCATTTTAATGATTCTAATGTTAATTTATTTATTTTAACACCCCCTAGCCCTAATAAATTAAACATTTAATAAGGGTGGCGTAGATAAAATTTGCCTAAGGTGACAACAAACCTAAAGCCGACCCTGAAAGTAGGTATCTATGTTCAGTGTACGTATGCGCAGAACGGAAACCGTTTCGATTAAACGAATTGGAAGAACTGCTTGCACGAGCATTTTCTCAAACAAAAGTATCGTACCAATACCTATTCGAAATACGTTTTCTATGATAAAAAAATATTTTGAAAATACTATAATAGTACAAGTATAACGAAAATTATAAAGAAAACAATTACCAGCAATAATTCCAAATATGAACACATTTAGTGAAAATCCCTATAAAAATCAAAGAGCTAGGTAAAAAATTGAAAATTCTCTTAATCGAATACAGTATAAAACAGTGACTGTTACTATGTATAACAATTTTTTTTTTTAGATTCTGAACGAAGTGAAGAAGTTAGTGTTTTTACAATGATGTTTATTTTTTTTATTTTTTTTTTTTTTTTACTGTGTACAACTTATCGTATAGAAATACTTGTCCAAAAGTTTCGATCAGTAACTTTTTGAAACCGGATTTGTCTTTATATTAGGGTGGCTATTTGTCCTGGATTTTCCGGGACGTTACCGGATTTAGAACTCATGTCCCGGTGTCCCCAAAAAGTTTCTGGGACATCATTTTGCACCGGATTTGAAATTACACACAGTTATGTCCCGGAATTTGACTTTACACTTTATAGTTTATAGTTTATAGGTACGTTTATGATATATAAAACCGTTAGTTTTTGAAGAATATTCTCAGCATACAAAAGTATATGGTGGTAATAGAATGAGAAAATTAAAAATGTTAGTTACCAATTTTTTCATGAAGATTTAGTATATTTTGTACTTTAAACTAGATTTTATTGAAAATAAAGTAAATTTTCTAATTTTCTAATTTATATATTAAGTATTTTACATTTTATAGTAATATAAATTGGTAACAAATAATAAGATTTTGTTTGGTTAGGTTAATAAATAAAAAGTTGTAAGTAATTTAAATTTATTGTTCCCGAATTTCTAAATTTTTTATCTGGCCACCCTACTCTAGATAGTACTTTAGAGAGGTCATTTTTTGAATTTCTCAATTCTTAATTTTTTTTTTTTTTTTTTGGAAAAAACTACCCAAAATTTGACAAAAACGACTTGGAAACTATCATTTTTTAATCCGAACTATATAAAAATTTAAACATAGATAGAAAATCATATAAGAAAGATTTTGGCGCAAGAAAATATAGAAAATGTGAAAAAAAACATTTTGGACATTTTTCCAACATTTTTTTCTCATTTATTTTTTATTTTATTAACTCATTCGTTCAGAATCATTTTATTGAAGAAATGATTTATCATTTCTTTAAAATTCAATACACCCGTCAAGAGAATCCCATCCGTTGTTCGAAGAACATCCATCGTGCAAAGTATGTCTGGATTTTTATTATTATTATTTCGCAACATATTTAATTTTTATTATTTTTCAGGAAAAAATGTTATACTAAAATCTTATTCATTTATATATTATACATATTTTAAAAATAAGTTGAGACAATTATTAATGATTGCAGTTTTAAATTTCAAAACACAGTAAAGTTTATCATTCTCATAAAAAATGGATATTGGACATGGATTATTCTTTTATTAAATTGTTAAATTTACTGTCTGTTTAATAAAGAAATTATTTATCGTTTCTTTAAAATTTAACACATCCACCAAGAATATTCCAGCCTACGAGTGAAAAACACCCATGGTGCAAAGTATCCGTATGTCCAGATTTTTTCTTTATTTAAATTTGTATATGTTATACCGATTACTGTTAAATTAGTATTTATTTTTAATGACTTAAATTCTAATTTTAATTAACTCATACTTATAGTTTAATTTCATTTGAGGATTTTTGACTGCTTGTTACAAGTTAGTTAGTGTCGTCGTTGGCGTGTCGACGGCGACAATAACGTAACTACGAATAATATTATTATCATTGTTGTATTGTGGTCACGCAAAAACATCGCAATTAATAACCACAGGGACTCGTTTACCTATTATTGTTTTCAGTTTTGTGTTATGTCTGTCAGTACGTGTCATCTCGCGGATTTGTATTGCAGCTGATGATAGGGCTGGTGATCCGTTTCGCCGGGCCTCACGCGCTCTTGTACCGGGCGCAATACGATGCGGTTCGATGCCCGTGTAGTTCACGAGAAAAAAAATCACTCGGTTTTTAAACATCGTTTTGTGTAGTGTGCACCAGTGACAAATCCGAAGGTTTGGGAGAGGGGAAAAGTAGCTAACACGCATTGCAATATTTACATGTCCTTTTGAATATTCATATTTTCTATTCTCATAAAATCAGCATTGATGATGTTATAAACAAACTCCTTGGGTGGGATACTCTTGGTGGATGTGATGAATTTTTAGTTCAACATTTAAGTCCAATGCGTGTATATCAGTATAATATGTAAGATCTGTATACAATTACACAAAAATGAATTAATTTAGTTATTCTGGTCGAATTTTGACCATTTGGTGATACTAGTACATTATTATCAAGTAAATTTTTACACAAATTTGATCATTTACACGAATGACGAATTCACATGGCTTATTATGTTATTAAATAAAAATGTTAAATCTATTGAAAATTACGATTATTGTATATTAAATGAAACTTTGCTCAGAATCGTTTTATTGAAGAAATGATTTATCGTTTCTTTAAAATTTAATACGCCCGTCAAAAGAATACCACCCGTCGTGCGAAGTACACCCATCGTGCGAAGTATGTTTTGAATTTACAAAAATGGGTTAAATTTGTTTGTTTTCATATTATCATGGGTGATTCCAAGAAGGAGGATATTGTATTTTTTCTATATATTTGTACACTCATATAATTATTAGAAGTTAATAAAATTATTCATGCATATATTGTACCTAAGTCTATATATACTTGTATACTTGTAGCTAATGGAAGGCACGGATTTGGCTTAAATTAACGGATGGGAATATTAACAGTCAATACAAATTTTGCTATTATGTATCAATGAACTGATATAATAAATATAGATAGGTTACTTATTGAATCATCGAAGTGCCACATAAAAAAATAAATAAAATGTTCGATGATTTTAATTTTGCGACTCAAAATTTTGGCTTTGTAATTCGAAATTTCGAATTTTCAAATTGAAATTTTGACAGTGCAACTTGAAAATTCGACTTAGCTATTTTTTAACCGTATATGAATGTTACGAATATCATCAATAAACATAACTCGAAATTTTGAGTGGCCAATTCGAAAATAAGTTAAGTTAATTAAGTAATATATAATTATAATAGTTAAGTTGATGAGTTGAAAATTTCAAGTTGCGAAGTCCAAATTTCGGGTTGTAGTGTTGACATATTTGGCAAGAAAAAATTTTAGACGAAACTACTACGCTTCCATCCATAGATTTATGACTTTGAATATAAATAAATATTGTATAACACAAAATAGTGCAATATGATACACAAAAAATTTAATTTATACATTTTGATGAGGCCAACGGAGGGGGCGGCCGCCTGTAACGCCACCCTCAGAATCCTCAAAATCCTGGTAATGGGGTTCTGGGTTGAGATACGTGAAAAAATTATTTTATAGATACGAATCGTTCGTGAGGAAACACACCAAAAATTACTGCTGTCGAGTGCCAGAAATGCATGAAGTGCCGTTTTCGCATTCGAAATATCACGTACCATTTGCGGCCTGGCTGCTGCCGGCAATGCCGGATTTAGAGGGAGGCGAGTGGTGGTTCTTGCCCCCGGGTACCATACATTTCGGGGCGTCTCAATATCGAAGGCTTCTATCGACGAATTTGCGACATTAAGGGGTTTATCACAGACGCTACTAGGTAGAGGCCTGCAGAGGAGACTATGCCCCATTTAAAACCACTCATAGCCCCTCCTCCAGATTTTTTGAAAACTGCTTAAGGTTAATGTAATTTGCGGGGGCCAAATCAATAAATAAATATTTTATTCCTCCCAAATAGGGCTTACGTTTAAATTGTACTTGCCCCGGGCGACAAAGTCTCCAGAACCGGCACTGGCTGCTGACGTGTCGTGTAAGATAATACAGTTCGCGAGGTCCGAATAAAAAATTAGACTGCAATAACAATGGTGTAATGCGCAAAATATAACAATACCATAACACACGTGTTCACTTCGCTCCGTACGGCGGCGGCGGCGGTACGTAATACCTATTTTTTAAGTAGTACCTATTTTTAGTACCTATTTTCAATAATATATTTTATACCATTATTCTCGGCTCACGCGTCCCGTGTTATTATTACGCGCGTGTGTGCGCCTAATAACACACACATACACACACACATACACACACACACACACACACACACACGCGTGCATATATTATTATACATCTAAACACGTATAATAGACACGCGTACACGTATGATGTATTTAATAGATACGCGACGGTGCTGCGCGTGGCGTGTAACAAGTGAGCGCACGCCGCGGGCGGTAACGTGTATAATAATAAAATACATAATAATATTGGGAATATTTTTATTTTTATTATTATTTTTCTTTTTTTTTTATGCCGCCAAGACGCGCCCGTCGTCGTCGCCGCCGCACACAGACTACGTATCTCGGCAACCGAGTCACGACCACTGTCGTAGTCACACGGCGAGCGCGCCGTGTCTGTACCACTCGGCGGCGTGCACTTTGGCTCGGGCGCGCGCCCGCTCGTTCCGCTCGTCACCGATCCCGGCGGCCACGACGACGACCAACGAGTAATAAACCGGTCGCACGCCCTCGCAGCAGCGGCGCGCACGATAAACACGGATTCTGCCGAGTTTACCGACACGGTTAGAGAGGTATACGCGTGGTAATATATATTAAAATATAATATACGTGCATAGGATCCCACGGTACGCGCGCGCGCGTGCTCGTGAGCGTCTTACACCGTGTCGTGTAAATCGGTCAGCGCGAATTAAAAAAAAAATAATATCGCACAAGCGCAGTGGCGTGGAGCGTGGGGTAGTGTTCGTATTGTGTACTTTTTTTCCAAATTATATTTATATATTCCAGTTGTTCACAAGCCGTCGCTAGACTCTCACTCGAGAAATATTATATTACCATCTATTGATGAATTATCTGTTATTGATCTATTTCAATGCCTATTTGAAATTTTAATCAATACTGTTAATTGCAAATCTGCAAATATGTACTCGATACTGTTCTGCGTAGCGAAATTCCAAATTACATAAATTTTTAGAACTTTTTCTCTCTGAGTACCCACTATATTTACGGATATTTACCAAATATTACCAATCGTCAAACTAAAAGTTTCAATTCATACTCATTTGTTTTATTTTATACGTAATAAATTGCCTAAATTTAAAAACGTCACACTTTACTTTTTGGTTTTATGAAGTGAATATACCTAATTTAAAAAAAAAAATTAAATGGAAATAACCCTGTACATACGCATTATACCCACGCCATGCTACTATATAGTAGTAAAAATATCAATATACATGCATATATGTGTATTTGTGTGTGTGTGTGTGTGTGTGTGTGTGTGTGTGTGTGTGTGTGTGTGTGTGTGAGTGAGTGAGAGAGAGAGAGAGAGAGCGAGAGAGTTAGACTGCATAGAATCCTCCTCTACGGGATATCAGGACGATAAAAAAAGGATCGTATTCAAAAAACGTATTACTTGTTATTTTAACAGGTACATGAATAATTAACCGAATGATTAACATCATTCTTCAACAAGTTTTTTATAACCTACCATTTTTCTTTCGATATGGAGAGAAATGAAAACATTCCAGCGATTTCCTCCCTGACTGCATCAGTCTATGTTTATAGTTGTGCATTACTCTGCAACATGAACTTAATTGTTGCGTTTTAAATCATAATTATTCATGTGTACAATAAAATTTTAATTTACAATATTAGTAGAAGCGATTGAAAATACCTTTTTCCGTTTTGCAGACAGAAAAGTGACTGCCTCAATCGGATCAATACACATTTTATATTTTTGTTTTATTATATTATATCAAATATTGTCAGCAGGTGCTATACTCCTGAGTTGTTCGACAAAACGCGTGACGAAAAATAATATGTGTGGCTAGTGAGGGAGAGCAATGTCTCAGTCTTGGGTGAACCGATGTCACTCGCTCACAATTGAAATAATAGCTCGCTTCCCATCCTTGTCTCACAACAAACTGACAATTGGATGACTTTGGCACAATTGCCCAAGGCTCTAAAGCGAAGTAACCTTCTCGCACGAGCAGCCACGTTTAATATTTTTCGTCACGCTTCTTACACGCGCCACGGCGTGCAGACTTGGTGTACCTCGGGCGCGCTGTTCTGCTAAATACGCGTATGATGTCGTCGATTAAAATAATGATAGTGCATCTTAAAAAGTCGAAAAAAGCGTTTATTGCGCGCGCGCGCGTTCGGGTTAGGTAATAGTTGCTGTTGTGAAAACCTTTTTATTTTCACACGCGCGTTGCTCAGAAGATACCGCGAGAGATATCGAGAATATTATGCTCATCGTCGTATCGCCTCGTAAAATCGAGGCTAATTCACGCCACCGTTTTTATGCGCGCGTGCAGCACTGAGCGGAGAGCTGTTGGCTGACGACGAGACGTCCGCGACGACCGGTCTTTAAAATAGAAAGAGAGAGATACGGAGGGAGAGAGAGAGAGAGAGAGAAAGAGACACGGAGGGAGAAAGATGGAGAGCGTGTGAGATATAGAGAGAGAGAAATGAAAGAAAAAAATAAGAATTCACGACCCGGCCTCCACACAGATAATGCCGCGCGATAATAAATATTATATATGCGCCGCGTGCCGCAATCGTCTTCCCCGCTGCATTATCGTCGTAAGCGCGCGCCACGCCGAGCGACGTAAAAAGAGAAATAATATAATATTATGCCGAGTGTAAAATAATATTATATTCTTCATACGCGCGCGAGCGCTCGCGCCCTCGTGTGTATTATAATACGAGCCGCCGCCGGCCAACCGGTTTGAAATGTAATAATAATAAGGATGAAAAAAAAAAGTTTGTAGCCACCGATTTTTTTTCCAGTGAGTATAAGAGAGAGAGAGGGAATGACAAACGGGTGCCGAGAAAGAGTCCAAGGGCGCCACTTATATGTACGTACATCACACACATTTTACATTGAATCCGTATTATAATAGGTAGGCCAAGGCTAATGGTTGGACCGAAGTTTCGGGTCGGGAGGTATGGTCAATGTGATAAATATTTTAATAATTAATTTAGTTTTATCACCTTTATTACTAGTAAAATATTAGATAGTAAAAATATTCACTTCGGGTAAGGAGAGGTTACCTACTTCGGAATCCCCTTTAAAATACTTGGCGGCAAGTACTTTGGTATGTTAATGGCCCACCAGTTTAGTAGCAGTTTAGTAGCATGAAGTCAAAACCCTCAGGGATGATGTCTAAATCAATAAAATAAATACGTTGGCTCATCTTAAAATGGATATCCTATTTGCACTTCTATCTATTTGATGATAAACGTGTTATATGTTCTTAAATTGTATAAAAATTAACGTTTTGCGCATTGGTGTTCATCTGTATTCTGTATAAATGTATAATATTGTACACGCATGCGCGTGATTCCGTTTGATTCGTAAATCAGTTGTACTTATAAGCTCAAGATGTTTTTGGACGAGAAAAAATGTTGATATATTTTGGCATGACCCAATAAACAATTATATTAAGTTATGATTTAATGAAAATCTCTAGTTTCGCATTTTATGAAGGCAGATGTCATTGGCCACCAGTGGTGGAATTTTTGTAATGACCTAATTTTTATTATTTTGATGGTATAGAATTAAATATATATTACTATTATTAGTATTGCGATCTGTGATACTGCACTGTGAAAATTGTATTTTCGACTGCAATGTATTCCTGAAAAAATATTATAATTTTGACCTTACTTGTGTTAGTACTCAGTATTACTATAGACTATATTCAATGGCTAATTGTTTAAACTTTATATTTTTAATCAGAACTACTAATTTGCATGCGCACAAAATGTTTAGAAAAAATTCTTGATTTTGATTAATTCGTATAAATGTACTTTTTACCAATATGTAGGTTTTAACGAAATATAAGTTTATTTTTTTTTTATGTGTACACGTTTTCGAATTGTAATATTTGTTCAAAAATTTCGAACAGCAACATTTTAAAACCATATTTGCCTCTAGAATCTAGGTAGTACTTTAGAGATGTAATTTTTCGAAATTCGTAAATATTTTCTCGATATTTGGAAAAAAAAACTATCCAAAAAATGTTGAAAATTTTTTTCAAACACTTTTTTTCTCATCATTTTTTTTTTTTGTTTTTAATAAAATTGTCTTTTTTCCTTTTCTTTATTTATTTGATAGGTTAAGTAAAGTAAAGAAAAGCAAAGATAAGTAAAGTAAAGTAAAAATAAGTAAAGATAAGTACAGACAAGAAAACTGGACATACTTCGTGCCATAGGTATTCTTCGCTCCTCAGGTTATATATTTTTGGCAGGTGTAACATACTTCGCTAAGAATCGTATTATTGAAGAAATGATTTACTGGTTCTTTAAAATTCAATACACCCACCAAAAGTATCTGATTTGAGGAATGAGGAATATCTATAGTGTGAAGTATATCCGGCTTTCTTTGTTTATACCTCATTTATCTTTGCTTTATTTCATTTCACTTCACTTCACTTCACTTCATTTTATTTTACATTACTTCACTTTATTTACTTTTTTTATTTGTTATGAATACCTATCTAAGTTTGTATTAAATTTTCAGCAATATATAATTAATAGAAACATAGATATTTCCAGAATTTTATGTCTCTCCCAAAAGAATTCAATTTTTTTTAAAAATTATCGTATTTACTTTGTTATATAATATTGTTGGTGATAAAAAATTTCTCGAGTTTACTTGTATTATAATTTTTGGTGGTAAGAGTATATGACTTAATAACTTAAATTGATTTCTTGAAAATCTAATTTGTCGCTATATTTCATTCAAACTTTTGGCAGATTTTTTTTATTTTTGAAAAAACTGTTGGGAAAAGATAAAAATTGTCTCTCTAATGTACTATTTCAACAACATTTTCTTAAAAAAAAAAAAAAAAATTACGCTCCTCTTAGAATCTAAAATAATAGTTATGTTTTTATCATGAATCTTGAAAAGTATTAATTTTGCAACACGGCTTCTAAATAATATGACCTTACATTTATTGTAAACTTAAATGTAAATACTTCGGTTGAAAAATGAAAAATTATTTACTTAAAAATAGTGAATATCTTTACCTAGACTTGTCTGAAAATATTAAAATTATCATGATATATTTACACTCACATTATGTATTATATAGTACAGGTATATTCATAATAGTATTTTGTTATCTGCAGAATCTGAATATTTGTGTTCTATTTGGACTGTGGAGTGTATAATACCTACCATTCATGAACAAATTAGGTACATTTGTCGTGTAATGTATCAGATATATTGTCTGAAAAATAATATGCTTCGTACACTTTGCAAAATGCACATATTTTACCAAAATCATCACTATAATCTTTAAAGCAAGAAGAATATAAATAATTTCAGGATTTAAAGAACACGCGCAGTTGAGCCGTCTCGCGATTACTATCAACTATATTAACGATGTACCTACTCGAGTTGATTATATTATGATAGTCGGTCGGAACTATTATTGTGTTGCCTATACTTGTGCAGAGTCTACATTCAAACGCCCATTATTGAGATGTGTCATTGCGTGTTAAAAATATGTGTCAGTGGTTTTGAGCAAAACTAATGTACAGGTGTAAATGATATTTGTGATTTTAAAAGGTTATTAAAGAACAAACGAATGTACGACATAATAATGCACTTCTACAATTTTGTGTTTGGAGTTTAATAATATGATGTTGGGAACTTGGTTGGAATTCTGATACTTGAATTACGATATGAATTACAAAGTAAAATTTAGTAGAGCTTATAAGCAAAGAAATAAAGCTAATTTTTAAACAGTAATATTGATTTTCTATGTAATAAATAATAAATAGATAAATAATAAAAATATGATATGTAAAAAATCATGAAATCAGATGTGTACTTGAAAAAATTATATGTAAAAAATATACATGTGAGCCTCGCGAAATAATGTTTTACATACATATTACTTACTTATAATTACAAAGAATAGATGAGTGTGCGTTAATCATCAACCGATACTGATTATTTTTAAACAAATATGGAAAAATATTTATTAGTTCCATACCTATTCTACAAATTTTAGGAAATGATCTTTGTTTAATAAAAATTTTGAACAAAATAAATAGTACGTATTACATTGTAGTTGGATAATAGCCTGTATTTAACTAAGTTTGGCGTTAAGAACATATGCGAGTAATAGTGTAACATTATCAAAATTCTTCCTGGCAATCTCCCAATCATCACAAAATGTTTTGCGAAAATACAATAATTCGTAGAATGTACTGTGAAAAATGATATCTTAAGAATGCTTTTATGCTATTTTCCATAATTTATGGCTCCAGTCACATTTTTTAAAATACAAAAAATATTCATTGATTTTATTATGTTTTTGTGGTTCGTGAATTCAACACTACATAATGTTAACATCTTATGAAATAAAATTTGAAAATTAACTTACAATCAAAAAAAAAAGCCGAACATACTTCGCACGATGGGTATTCTTCGCACTTCAGGTTTGAAACTCTTGATGGGTATATTAAATTTTAAATTAACGATTAATCATTTCTTCAATAAAACGATTCTGAGCGAAAGATTTAAATAATATATAATACTAATAATTGGTGATAAGGAAATATTTAATAAAATGTAATTTAATAATGACGGGTATTCGATATTTGTGTGCGTGCGTGATTATGTATGTGAGTTTGTACGCGCGCGCGTGTGTATGAGGTGATAAATGTCTTAATAATAATAAAAAATGCAATAAAAATCTAATTTTATAAATTAACAAATAGTCAACCTCTCAGTAATTAATATAAATTAAAATTGGCATTTTGGTCTTTTTATGGGAATCCCTGGGTTTTGAGCTATTTGTAGAATCAACTTTTTTCCAATAATAGGTACATCGAATAAAATTTATAAAATTTTTCAAATGTCCAGTAATAGTCCAATATAATTAATTAGGTAGTAACAAAGTAATCCATGTTTATTTTTATTTATAGTATTTAATATTTATAGTAATTTTTCCGTACTTTTTTTATAAAAACCTTGTACAATTTTAGATTCTGAGCGTAGTGAAGAAGCTTATGTTTTTACAAAGATGTTTATTTTTTTTTTTATTTTTCTTCTCTGTAAACACTTTTTCGTATAGAACCACTGGTCCAAAAGTTTCGATCAGTAACTTTATAGATCCAAAATCGGATCTAGTTGGTACTTTTGAGAGGTCATTTTTCAAATTTCTCAATATTTTTTTAAATAATGCGAAAAAACTGAAAAAAAATTTTAAAAAACGGCAAAATATGCAATTACTGCAATTTCCGTAAAATTTAAAATTACTTTTTGACATAACTTCTAAAATAATGCAGCAAAGAACTTGAAATTTTCACCAACCACTAAAAATAGTCACGAAAAAATTCCATAAAAATTTCAAAAAGATTTGATCAATTTTGAGTTAAGACTGAAAAAAAGTCGAAGAAAGTACGGCCAAATTAATCGAGTATTTTATTTCTAGACACTAATTGGTGTATCGTTATTTCCTTATCTTATCCTACGTATTTTTCAACGCTAAATTTAAAAGGATACAAGTCGGTCATATTACGGTGTGGCCTTTGGACTGCCGCCCAAAAACATTTCTCAAAACCACACTGCCTTATCAGTTGTCACATATTACACGGACTGCCATGTATATGTGTACACTATTATATGTTTATGTATACATGTACTGTCGTTGCCAGATAGATTGGCACGGCGGTGGCGGCGCGATAACGAAAAACCAGGGGTTCTCAGTCTTTTTTTTGCCTTTTTTTCTTTTTTTTTTTTATTTGTACAACTTTTCGTATA